>JAUZND010025872.1:0-24129 GCA_034780555.1 Coelogynopora nodosa
GTCCATCAGTTGGTTGAGTGTGTCGTAGAATAAAGTGGTTTTGTCTTCACAAGAATCAACCATAAAGAGTGGATGCCAGTTAATTTTGAGAAGGTCGTTAACAAGGCCTTGTTTGTTCGCCTTTTTCTGTATTCTCTTTTTGATTATTTCGGGATTTGGTCTTTGGTAGCTTGAAGAGCAGCGAGAAACAATCGCGTTGTGGTCGCTAGTTGCAATAGGCGCGATGACTTCAGATTCGTAGTGTTGGATATTTGTAAAAAACATGTCCAGGATAGTGTCGCCGCGGGTATTGTTATATACGATCTGTTTAAAGGATGGGAGACGGTTAGTTAACATGGATGTCGGAAATCGGTTGAAATCACCCGTTAAAATAACTCCTGCATTGGGGTGGTCAACAAGAATTTTGTCGACCGATGACACAAGAAAGTTACTAAGAAGACGGTTGTCGTTCTTTGGCGGGTGGTACACTGAGCAAATAGCAATCGGAGAGTAGTTTCGTGGAAGGCGCGGAGGGCGTGAAATTGACAGTGAAATTATGATATCATGAATATGAAACTATGCCATTATGAAAGTGAAACTATGATATCCTCACAATAAACCTATAATATCATGACAGTAAAACTATAATATTTTGACAACAAAACTATGACATCATGAAAGTGATGATATCATGACAATGAAACTTTAACAGTATGATATTAAAATTATAATATTACAATGAAAACATTATGTTAATTATGATATGAGGTATGAATTGGAGCAAAATCGGATAATGTGACGAATTTTATAAGGGAAGTGAGTATCACAGGTGTTAAACTATCTCGTAATTATCAAGTGTATAAATAAAGTTCTAACATTTTTTGTAAAAATCGGAAAAAAAGGTTTACTCAATTTAATGATTCTACAACAATTAATAATATTTATAATATTATAAA
Source organism: Coelogynopora nodosa (assembly GCA_034780555.1). Classification (NCBI taxonomy): domain Eukaryota; kingdom Metazoa; phylum Platyhelminthes; order Proseriata; family Coelogynoporidae; genus Coelogynopora; species Coelogynopora nodosa. Next base: position 936 of record JAUZND010025872.1, read on the forward strand.
TAAAAATTGATATACTATAAATATAAACATGTTGAAATGTGTAAATGTTCACACAAATGTTTTCAGAGATCATAATCTTGGTTAAATATGACAGATATTATTTACATATATTATATTAATATATAAGCTATAGGCTAATAAAGGATTAAAGATATTTAACTAAACGGTTATTCTGCTTTTCACTTAATAAATATATTATATACCAACGAACCGTTTGTAAGATAAAATGTTTATTGATTCTGTCATTCACTGATGAAACATTAATTGCCTACATTTGTAATAAAAATGATCTATCTATATAATCCATAGTAAAATCTATTTGCTGTAAACACGTTGTAAAATTAGACGGTATATTATAACATTCACAGTTTTTACTCTGAAGTAAATGACAACATTTAGGTATATTTAATTAATTAGTATAACAGGTACTAGAAATAATCAATTTAAATAACTATAATAACCTTGTTGTGCATGAGTAAGTAAACTTTAAAGATATAGCGGCATGAATTGTATGTAGTTTCGTATGAGGGGTGTGATCGAATACAATGAATGAATTCTGCCACATTTATTGAATGTTATGAATAAAGTATATAATGTAATAAGCACACTATGAAATTCGCTTTCTAAAATGCAATATAGATTTACAAACATTTGTTCGAATGCAAGGGCCAATCCAGGGTTTGGAGGGGTGGTGGGGGGGGGGGGCGGCAGAGTGCTCGAGCCCCTTTACGGATGTCAGTTAGTGACCTTATGAGGTAGTATTGCGCCTTTAGTACTTAAAATAGTGGTATAATGCTTAGAAATCCTGTATGTACATTTTTAATACGATTTGCGCCCCTTGGATGCGCCCCCCCTCCTAGATTTAATTTTTGGATCGGACCCTGGAATGGTTATTAAATAACGGACAAACTGTGTATGTAATGAAATAGTGTAGAAATTAAAAGTAAATGCATTAAAAGGATTTATATATTAAAACGTCGTATATAATAGAATTTTTCTTTTATAAATTACTGGTATATAAATAGTCGTATTGGAAAACTAGTATGGAATAGATGGTGTAAAAAAGTTTAGTGGTATAAATATATATATATATATTATATTTGTGAAAAAGTTGTAAAATAGAAATAGTCATTAATAAAATGTTATGTTTCAAAAATAGTTCTATAGAAAATTAGACATCCCACATATTTAATGTATATACTTTATAGCATTAAAATATTGTGCATATTATAGTGAAACAGTATTATGGTAAATATATAACACAGGTTAAACATTTAAATAACTATAAATAGTTTGTTGCTTGGTTGTGACGTCATACATTGATATACAATAAGATCTAAATAGGCCTACTAATACTTTGAATGCGACAAATAATACATACAACCTTTTCAAATCTGAAAGTTGTCGGTTGACAGGTTTTATATGACTAATTTCTAAACGACCTTATTCATTTGTGCGAGTTTTTTTAATTATTGCGAATATTTAAGGGACTAACATTATAAAAGCGTAGAAAATTACATAAATTGCAATATACTGTAAAAAATATTACTTTAGTAAGACTTTAGTCATCAAAAATGAACACTTAGAATAGGAGAGTCGAGAAAATGTAAATTAAAATAGTTTTCAGCTATTAGACCCATAGGCATTGAAAAATATAACTAATAGAATTATACTAAAAGGGGAGAAATGAGAATAACTATTAAATAGTGTAAATTACGGTACCATATTATAACTTGCTTATAGTATGTGTACAATAGTTGTTATTGTTTATAATTTATTAATAGTAAATTATCGCATTCTATTCCAGTCATCAATACCACCACTTCTAATAATAATAATACTTATAATTAACTAATTATAAAATTAACTAATAATTGATTAATACTACGTTACTTCTAATACCTTCATTACAACTATAACTATATATTAACTTCTAATATACTTATTACATTTTCAATTAATCATTTACATGAATCACCTATATAAGATATTACTGATTTGAATGTATTTGTTATTATAATTGTTTATTGACGATTTTATATAACCGTAAGCTATAAATTCGAATTATTAAAATATTCTAATTCATTCTATCCATATATTACTATACAAATATGTAAACAAACCGCATGTCAAATCTTAATAAAATATTATCAATTTTGAAACTAAAATTCACCATTAACAAATTTACCATTTTCTCTTTAAAAATGATAATTTACATAACATTTATATGATATTTCAACATTTTAACAAATGCCTAATTCTATAAAGTTTACACATAACAAGCAATTGTTTTAATTTATAGCTATACAAATTCATTCAATCTTAATAGGTAGCAAAATATGACGATCATTTACTAAAATATTTGCCATAAAAATACTGTGTTAATCAATAAAACCCTGTTGTAATCAATAAAAATACTGTGTTAATCAATACAAAATCCTGTGTTAATCAATAAAAATCATGTGTTAATCAATAAAAATCCCGTTTTAATTAATTAAAATCCTGTGTTAATCAATAAAATTCATGTGTTAATGAATAAATTCCTGTTTTAATCAATAAAAATATTTTTAATCAATTAAAATCCTGTGTCGATCAATAAAAATCCCGTTTTAATCAATAAAAATCCTGTGTTAATCAATTAAAATCCTGTGTTAATCAATAAAAATCCTGTGTTAATCAATTAAAATCCTGTGTTAATCAATAAAAATCATGTGGTAATCAATATAAAATCCCGTGTTAATCAATAAAAATCCTGTGTTAATCAATTAAAATCCTGTGTTAATCAATTAAAATCATTTGGTAATCAATAAAATCCCGTGTTAATCAATAAAAATCATATTGTTAACAATAAATTCCTGTTTTAATCAATAAAAATTCTTTTTAATCAATAAAAATCCTATTTTAATCAATTAAAATCCTGTGTTGATCAATAAAAATCCTGTGTTAATCAATAAAAATCCGGTGTTAATCAATAAAAATCCGGTGTTAATCCATAAAAATCCTAACAATATATATTTGATATATTTGTATATTTGATAAGCGATTGAATTTTAAAATATTTATTGTATCCATCCTATATAGTGTACATTTTAAAATGTGTATTCAAATTATGAAGCCTCAATAAATTTAAATAAACAAATTAAACGTCTCTCTGCGCCACCCCACCCTTGACAGTTCCAAGATGATGTTTCACCTCGGAGATTTTACTGATAATGTTAAATCAATTAATGTAGAGAGGTATTACTGGCAGTATAATCTGACGAATATTAAAATGAAAAATATATGAAAAAGTCTTAATTCAGCCTTGATTCAATGAAAAAGCATTAATTATATTGCCAATATTCAAATTACGTTAAAATATATTGTTTATCAAATAATTGTAACACTAAATACGCGATAAAATAGATTTATAATTTAAATATTATAAATTTTTAATTTTCCATTGAAAACATTCTAAATAATTATAATATGTAGACGTGCATAATATAACTCACTGACTATTTTTTAATAAATGTTGTCGATTATGAACACGAGATTCACAATACATTGAGATATGACACACCCAGAAACAAACTGATTCTATTAAATAAACCTAACCTATAATGTAAGAATGTTTGAAGTATATACAGCACACACATATATAGGTAACTATATGAAATAAAATATTTATTTATATTCCGTGTACAATGTGTATAATTTGCATCGAATGCTCGAATGATATATATACAACATAATATATGGTTGTCATTAAACAGTAGAATAAAATCACTTTTCTAAATCTTTACATTACTGCAATACTGATATATATAATAAGGAAAGAACACCAAAAGGGTAGAGGTAAAAATACATAAACTTTTTTTCATAAGCTATTATAATAGCGTATAATAAAGTAGTCAATACAATTTTGCTGAAATTTTTAAACACTTAACAGATATCGATTAAAAAGAATTTAAGATTTTTTTAGTAAAATTAGAAAACAACGCATAATTTTTCAATAAGAAAGATTTTCTGAATGTTAAGAATTATATTATACCCCATATGGATTAGATGTAAAAAATACATTATTTAAATTATAAAATTCATTGTCATTGTCAAAATCGATGATCATTAAAAGCATTAGTTAAAAGAAAGAATAGAGAAAAAAATGGTAAACAAAATATTACAAATGAGTACAAATGGCACCTGACTATTTTATGAACACATTTGAATTTTTATATTAAAAAATTAATTATCTGTAAAAATTAGAGCTCCATAAGTCTACTTTTAAAATGACAGCATCTCAAAAATGGGGGTATTTCTTTTACCCTCACCCCCCGACTATTGAGTATTGACCATGGCAGTTTCAGTGTTAATGACTACTATATACTAACATATACTACTTATGGCAAATAAGTTGTACAGGTATAATCTAAATTTTGATAGAAAAATTCTGCTCAAGAACCTCGGGGAAAAAAGTAGTTCGCGCCTTTGTTCTGTTCCTTTCGTTTGAATGAACAACGGGCTAGAGCATCGGTGGATTTGACGTTTATTGTCTGTTTTAATTTCTACAGTACCTCCAGTTTCCTTCGGTGTTTGTTGCTTGGAAACGAATGAGGTCGTGAGGCAAATTTGCTGACTTGACGATATATTGCGAAATGCTCTTCTTGTATGGTGAATTCACTTGTCGAGAGCTCCAGTTCCTCCAGTTGGCTCCGCTTTTGTACACTCTTTAAGTGGCATGATATATTGTATTATGTTTGAAAGAAGCAAAAAGAGTGGGAGGGAGGCTATTTCGTTGTCGAAGTTTTCCCTTGTGGATGTGCTACTGGACTGGAAACAGAGTCAGAATCGCTAGGAAAGGTACTCAAATCTACACGGTACCGATAGCAAGCCATCGTGGCCTCGTAGACTCTATTGTCTAACAATTTCATATTGTGGAGTGCGCATCGCGCGCTTTATTTTTATTATTAGTATTCGTCAACTGCGCTATTGTGTCGATTAGGTACTATTTAGTGTTGGTTTGAGGTTGAACGGACAGTATTACAGTTGCTGTGAGTGAGCAAAGAAAATTTTCGTTTTATTCTCGGTTTGGTTGGTATAACTACTATTGGAGCAATCGGAAAGCACTCTATAGTAAAGCAATTGCCAAGCAAGCCAAACTGCAAAATAGTTGCTTGGCATCATTTAGCTTGATTCTGTGCTGCTTCTATATAGTATGCAATAAACTTACAAGAGAGTTAACCCGAGACCGAGCGTATACTTATTATTTTGGTCTCTATTGTGGCGAGGTACTATCGAGAAAGAGAAAGAAAGACGAACACACTGACAGTAGTAGAACGAGAAAGAGATCGTATGCGCGCGCGAAGGAGATAGGCTAATGAAAGACACGTCTTCCGCCCATGCGCATCGCTTCTGATTTTACCATATTCGCTGCTGTCTTCAACTATTCCCGACTGCCACACAGTAGCACTTGCCTCGCTTTTTAATATCAGACAATAGCAACAATTGTGGACGTATTGTAAGAAACACGCCAACGAACCACCGCCGGAGCAGCTCCGCAACTCTCTCAACTTGAACTCTGCCGGATTGGATTTACTTTCAGTCAAAAACGCACTAACTTTAGTCGAACGGAACCAACGCAGTGAACGAGTCTATATCAGGAGTGCTCTTCAATTTACTTTTCTATTCGCTTCAGTTTAAGTACTATATAGGCGCAATTCACAGACAAAAAACTCGCGTATAAATTTTGATTTAACCCCACCCTACAATATACGCTCGATTAAAAAATTCAAGGAAAACTCCCTAGATAAGAATAACGAAAGAAAATTCAGACAGAAATACTGACGAAGCTCGAAGAACACACCTCACTATAGTCATTAAGTTCTGAAGTGAAAACAACTCGGTTTTATTCCACCTTCCTTTCGAAAGAAGCGTTGAATAGAGTTGAATAGAGTGGAACAATTTGCGAGAGTTAAAGAAATACCCAACATAATTCCTATCAGTTTTCTAATCTTCTGTTTGAATTTTTGTGCGAGGGTGTGTCTCACTGTCCGGTACTAGTGTGTGACTCGATTTGCCTGCGCTACAAAAACCCTCTTAGCTAGATTGTGGCATTTTCGATTTGCACGTTCAGAGGTTCGTCTATTCATCCCATCCCTCTCGGATTTTCCGGCTTCTTACTATAGCCGTATCTTACTTTCATGCACGCGCATCTGTGTATATACATATATCTTACGATATAGAGGGGCCACTAACATTCGAAGGACAGAGAAAAGATTGTATGAAAAGAAATACTGCAAAAATCGTACTTTTGCTATTGGAGTGCCTGTCTCGTCTCTGATTAGGGAAACCCAATTCTCCACAGATCGCTGTCTACGCCCGCCTGGTGACTTGTAACTTGTGTCCTGGATGAATAGGCAGCTACTACGAGCGAGCTGTCGACCAACGTGAGTGTTGTCAGTCAAGTCAAGCCAAGAAACCGACCAACCTCGGTAAGAAGAAACAGCACTATCTTCCACCCCCTGCTAACTCTTGTTCCCCTATCCTTCCGCCTATCAAAGCGTTGCTCTCTCGAATACAAGGTAAAACAGTCCGCCTTCGAGCGCATATATCATTCCTTTTCCTTGACTGCGACTTGTTGGGAGGTGCAATCGGCTCCCTATCTGTCAGCCGACTAACTCGTCGGAGTGATTGAGCCAACGAACTAACGAACCAAGAATAAGTGAGCCAGCGAAAGAACAAACATATATACATAAGTGAATTGATTCTAAACTTCGGTTAAACGACTATTAAAGAAGCAAACTGAGACGAAAATAACACGAAGGGAGACTGAAATAAAGGTAAGAAAACAACAAAAAACAAACGGCAATACATCGAGGTCTGCTTTAACCACCGAGTATGGAAATACAGGCCGAATCGATGGATTGGGAACAATCAAAACTCAAGAATACTTTATCCGATAAATTCGACGCAAATTCAAATCAAACTCACCTTATTAACGGTGACTCGCCACCCCCAGTTTCCACATCACCAGATGTCGAACAAGATCACTCGGATAGTGAAATATCCCTTGTCGTTGAAAGAGGAATACCTACCGAATGCTCGAGAAGTCCAAGCCCCTCATTAACAAAAACAACACCTTCTGACCAGTCTGGAGTAGAATCAATGACACCCATGAATCTCACAAAACCCGTGAGTAAAAACCTAGGGATGCATGCTGTATCTAACCTGTTAAAATCGGGTAGTTCTTCCCCTACTGCCCTTTCCGACTACCGTCCAGTGCCCACCATTCCTTCCAGTGGTCTACCTACTATGATCCCCATGAATCTTGTCAAATCTGAACCACAAATTACCGACAATACAGCAAGCGCATTGCTGACCTCCAGTCCCATTAAATCAACGCCTACTGGACAAACCACTAAAGCAAAAACAACCAAATCTGGCAGTAAAAAATCTTTCGTGTGGCGCTACTTTCAGCATCCGAAAATGGAAGACGGGTCTGCTGACAAAACTCGAACACAATGCCTTCTTTGTAATAACCAGCTTGCCTTCAATGCGTCTGGGACAACAACAACCATGCTAAACCATCTTAAAAGCCGACACAGCGACGTCGCCGACAGTGAAGAATATCGACGACGTCAAGTAAAGATTCCAAATGCTGGGCAATCCAACTCGAAAACCGTTGGTGGAGGCAAAGCTGCAGCTAAGACATCCTCTCTAGCGGTCAACGGGTTAGCCAAAGCAAGCCCAACGAATACCATGATGTCTGACGCTTCCTGGACTTCCCTGGCAACGGTCGAAGGGTCGAGCGGAAAGGCTAATACCGCTTCATCGGCCTCGAGAAAAAAACAAGACGTTATAAGAAGTTTACTTAAAACTGATGTGAAACAGGTGAGTGATATATTATATACTATATTATATATATTAAATGTTTTCGTCACGAGATGGTGGGTCGTATAGCTTTATGTATAACTATAAGGTGAATATATAGTAAAAGTAATGGTCTGAAAAAACAATATGTTTGTCGAGTGAGAAAATCTGAAGACAAAAAGTGAAAGTCTGATATACTGTTTGAATGGGAATGATTTCGCAATAACGTTTTAAACCATATAGTTAAAATGTTATAGATAGAAGAGAATTAATAAGATTAAAGGTGTAAACTTTTATGTTCCTGTGTGCACAGGTTTAAAAGGATTGTTAATAAAGAATGAGACATTTTATTTTATTGCAGTCATATAGCGCAATTTCAAACTGCTCGGTGTTACTTTGAAGGTGTCTCTTCGAAGTAAAAAATAATGCTATCATTGGCGCCTCTATCTGTTTATTTATGCTCAGCCTTTATTATATTATATACCATCCATATTTCGTTTTATTATTGCCTATATTTTACTCACTCTTGTCTTATGACCGCAAAAAGTGTGTAAGAGTTTTGAATTGAACATATTAAATGTGATTCGTATTATATAATATAACACTGAGCTCTTGATTTTATTATTCTTTCGAAACAACCTAAAAAGTTAGTATTATAGGTATGTAATATGTTGACGTAATATTTATATAATATGATATGATACAGGTATATAATATATAGTAAGTAATGAATAAAAACCATTATAGTACCTATTGAAAATATACCAAATACCAATATCAAAAGCATATATATAAATTATCTGTATATATATTATGTGCAAACACGTATTACACACATATCTATACAGGTAAACATATAGAAATATAGGATCCGGCTATACTATTTTATTACGTTATAAATAAAATGAAAACAGAAAAATCCCTTCCCACAGATATTGCATTCAATAAATATATTATACAGGTTTTTTGTATAATATATAAATGCAATATAATTAATGATTAGATAAATAATCAAATAGATTATAACTGTAAAGTTATTATATACCAATCGTGATAAACATTACAAATATAGTATAACGCAATTATTTTATGCTATCAGCATAATATGGATTTATGATTTGATTTACATAACCGTATATCATATTAACGTCGCTTTGATAATGTCAGGTTCTTTATTATTTGTTTCACGCCTATACAAAACGTGTTTATATAATAGTGTAGCCGTATAGTATATCTTAATGTATTATGTTATACATGTCAGATTTCTGAAATATATCGTACCTGTCCTACGTACAGTCATAACTTCAGCTTCATATTATATATAATAATTGCTTGCTTGTTTTCGAAAGAGCATGTATATAAAGTGCACTCGAGATAAACTTAGAAATTTGGTTTCTCGAAATATGAACCATAAATTAAGTATGTATTATAAATTACCGGCATATTACATAGGCAAATACCTATCGCATTATGTACAGAATGAAATATTATTATAGTCTAAAAGTTGATAAAATATTATATAGCCCACTATCTATAAATGGTACTTTTAAATTAACTTAAATAAATACCATAGCGTATCTTTTCGTAAAGAGTAAAAAACGTAATTTTATTCAACAGTGCCGTATATACTAATACTGTAAAATATTGGGGTGCATATCATAATATGCAGATATATATTATGAGCGATAATACGAATTGTATACAAATTTATAAATAATCGAATCGACAGATCAAAACACAAATGGATCAAAGTCAAACAGTATTGAAATTATATAACTATAATGTTCTTATAAAAAATAATTTTTATAAAACTAGTGTTTTTAATATAATATACAATACTATAGACTTTTAATAAATAGTAAAACATTTAGCAATAACATTATCAACAAAAATACTTTGCCCAAAAAAGCATTGCTTAAATTATAGTGATATTATCATCTAAAGCTTGTAGCAACAACAAGGTTGACCTGTATTATAGTGTTCGCTTTATAGGGAACGATTTCAAAAACGAAATATAGCTTGCTCAAACTCGTTTGAACGAGAAAAATTAAGACTGAGTCGTATATATAAGATGCCTCGGTATAGAACTGATGCGGGCATAGCTTTGCAACGATGCGAAGCAATTTCATGTGTCTGTCTCACTCGAAAGTCTTGCCACACAAAGGGCCTTCGCAATTGGTATCCCTCAGTGAAAACGCTCTACAACCACATTAAGTGTTCGCAGTGCATAATTTCCGGCAGTTTAGGCTGTTAAACAGTTCGTGAGCTAATTTTTCCTATTCGTATATTATAAAAATTGCATAAGTATAATAACCTCCATAGCGAACGGAGGCAGTGACGGCAGAAAACCGCACATACCACGAGCACGGAAATTTCGGTTAGACACAGCCAGCCCTAACATATACATAATATTTTGTTCTTTCGCCGATATATATATATATTACATATATATAGAGTATTGCCTTCGGAAGGTATTTATTTTTTACCGATCTATAAATTGCGCGTGTTATTCGAGCGAACGAGCAGGCGAGTGTATTTAATGGGAGGGCAATAAAAACCCGGTTACGACCGTGTACCGCACTCAACCAAGAAACATATCCGACGGTTCGACTGGCGACAACAAGAAATTGTTGACATGTTTACGAGCAGAGCAATTCGAGGCGCACCCGTATATCATGCTATATAGAGAGAGACTGTCCGGTCGGCCGGTCGGTCGATTGGTGTAGTTGATGTGGTGGGACGCTTGCTCCGTGCTTTCATGCGAATCACAAGTTAACTTCGAATATATGAGATGAAAAATGTTAAGTCAGTCTTCTATAGATATAGTGTGTGTGTGTGTGCAGAGCAGAATGAGACAGTTTTACTTCAGCGGAACTCTCATTTCAAATCTTCTTAAGTTAATAAAATCGAATTTCTGTTAAAGAATAATTTGACAGAGAACGTGTTTTATTGTTTCAATTAAAAAGTGATAGCAAATAAACTCATATATCAAAATTGAAAGAAGAAAAAAAGTTGAAAAACGTATTATATTATAATGTCAGAATATTTTTATAATAAATTTATGCCTTTTAATTTAATATAATATCAAACCAAATATATCATGTTCCAGTTTACACAACATTAAAAAAATACTTTAACTTTTATGTAATATTTAGTGATTAAAGTTATTTTCTAAATATCAACAAAAGATAACAAATCATAAATTGATTTGCATATAACGAATTCGGAGTTTAAAATTGTCATATTATTAAGCCTTACAAAACTTATAAGTCAAAGTAAAGAAGACTAAACAATTATTCGTATAAAAATGTACTGAGATGAAATAATTTTATATAAATATTTTTTAAATTATATTTTAATATAAAACACACTAAACAATATGTGGAATTTATTTCTATGTTTTATAGATGCGTTTCTATTTATTTGAAAATATTTTATTTCGAACAACATTTTCTTACATAAAATTTGATAATACTATAACAAAAATCATTTGAGAACGTACTTAACGTCGGGTCCCATAACACGAAGCTCAGATTCAACCCAGCATATCATTTGTGTTGTATTATTAAGAAATCGTTAAAATTTAATCCTCTTTTCCAGTCGTTCATATTTTGCACACAGCATATACATTATTCTAAGTTTTCATGCATGTAAAAAGTGGTTAAAACTGCGCTAGTCGACCCAGAATCACTCCTCGAACGAATCGAGGACAGAGAAAAAGCGATTTAATTATCGGCATCAAAGTGGAATGAATCTTTCATCGCTTTTAGAGATTATAATATGGTTTCAGTTTATTTGTAACATTGACACCTGAGTTCGTAATAATATATGTCAAGCCTAGTTTTGGGAAATGACAATTGTATACGGTAGCACAAAACTTGTATATCTCTCGAGTTGAAAGCAAAATGTTAAATAAATTAATATATACTGCGCTTTTGGTTGTTGAGAGTTTGATACAATTTCTGCACAGAAGAAAAAACATTCAATTTGTTTATTTTAATATATATATTAACGTTGAAACAACTACAAAAAATACTCTACTTTATTTACTCAGTAAATTTACATACCTTGGAAACAAATATGCTAACAATAACATGCAATCATTAGCTAAATTAATTGATTGCAAAGCAAATGAATTGCCTGCTAATATAACACTCTTCAACAGCAAGTTAAACACTCGATATTTGGTCTGAGCACACACTAGCTTTCATGACTTTAGTTTGTTTGTCAGCTTTTTTTACGACAAAGAGACACTATAATATAAGCAACAGCTCCGAGTACACCAAAACACATAAATATAAACACTCGGTCAATAGTGTTCAAACAATATTATAGTGTTGACAGAAGCGAGTATATACGCACACTATACTATAGTAACCAAGTGTGACGATTTTATTTGTCTATATAATATATATAGTTATGCTGTATATTATTGTATACGAGCACTTTATAGGAAAAAACAGGACGAATATATCTATAAGTAATATTATTATACATTTGTGTGCTGACAAAAGGCTGAGTGGAAGAATAAAAAATGAGAAGAGCAGGAGTTCTTATCCCTTGTATAATCGCGGCTGTGTTTCGGTTTTTCTGACTGTATTGTATATTTCGTGCAGGCATTCATTTGGTAACGTGTGTTCGGTGGCACCTCATGGGAAGGATTCTAACTGCCTTATTGCATGTATACTTGGAGAAAGCTCTGTTATTAAGAAAACTAATCGAACCAACGTAATCTCGAAGATATTTTGCTTTGCCGTTTTGCCGCTGTTACCGGAAAGTCAAAAGAAATGTAAAAAAAGAAATGTACAAGAGGGAGGTACCATATGCCTGCAACGTACAATATTATAGCTTCCGTAAATAAACACACTTATATCTAGATAGCGAGTCTATATAGACCATTTCTATTATAGACTCTCAGTTATAGTCAAGAACTACAAAAACAGGAGAGTCGGAAATAATAATATGAACGATTTACTGATGAATTGTTCGGCTCAATTGTTTTATCGGCTCATAGTTTCGAGAGATACAATAAACCTACACATTATAGAATGCTGCGTGGCAAGGACTTTTTCTGCAGGAACAAAGTGTTGACAACGCAGCTAAAAGAATTGACAAAAATCGAACGCTCCAGTTAACAGTCGGCACAGCGTTATTCTTTCTTATGTATTCGATCTTTACTATATTATCTAAGCTTGGGGGGTTTCTATGCTGGTGCCCCATTTATCGTTATAATACACCGTATAATATACCATAAACTTTATAGTTGTCTACTTTCGCAAAATGCTGAGCTGGCAAAAACCGTTTTCGTATTAAATTGTGTTGAATGCCCGGCATTTCATTGCAACCCAGCAAGATACAAATTGTGAGTGAACTATAATGAGCAGCTATGGCAAGAGAGAGAGAGAGAGAGGAGAGACATAGCCAGGCGCAGGCACACCAGCTGCTGCTGTGCCTGATTGAAAGAGCCTCGTAGTAGTTCACTTCCAGCCGAAAACCTGCGAAGATATACCAGACTTCAACTAGCTACTAGAATCTCGAGGTACCCGTCTCCAGTATACTACACAATACGATATAATATGGAGGCAAAGCTTTGCATAATATATGTCGTGTGAGAGCTGCTTCGAGATCAAACCACAAAACAATTGTTAAACCGCTTTGTTTGACAAGCAAAACCAACGAGAATTAAAGATCGACTGACATTGTGAAAAATAGCGAGGCGTCCGTATTGTTTATGCCCTATATTATAATAGTTCTATTGCCTCAGACAAATAAATTCATATAATATACAACAATTGTAAGCCCAACCTTGTAGCTCGCGATTTTATGTTCATAAATCATTAATAATGTACACCCGAAGTAATAATGGTTATTGATAAAATGAAATAAAATAAAACAAATTCGAAATAATGGAATTTCTTCCTAATGTAATATATTAATATAACAATTTAGCTTTCAGCGTAATGTATGTTGTTACAATTCATAATTTAAACAACTTTATATGATAAGAATACTCGATTAGATAGCCTGACAACTAATAAAAGCAGCTCAATAGGGAACAAGTAGCTTCAGAAGGGATAAATGAGAAACAAACAAAAGAGTAATATTAGATTGAAAGAGCACTAGAAGACAGGTTTTGTTCGACAGGTTCTGGCAGAACCTCGTAGCGAGAGACGGATGGATCAGAGTTGACAGGGCATCAAATGAAGTGTGTTCCAAGGGGGAAGCACTCTCCTCGTTCTTCGGAACTCATCTCTTCCCTTTCTACAATACTTTGTACCTGCTAAGTGGACAGACACGCAATCGGCACTGAGCTTCCGGTACCTCAATTCTGTTTATTGTTCGACCTCTTCCTCTCAGCCTTGCTCGTCGAGTTCAGTGGGCATTCTTCGCGGGACCCGCCCCTTCCTAGAACTTATCAAACTCTTCCTCTGCTTTCCTTCTTTATTTTTTCACCCTATCGATGCGAGTAACATTAAAGCTTACTTGTATATATATAATATAACTAACCTTTATAATATATATATATATATATACAATGTATTGTATATATACTAATTGTTTATAAACCGTCGAAAATGGGCAAGCATCAAACTATAGGCCTACCTTCGTGCTCTTAAAATCTAACTCCTCCCATTTCCTACTATAGAAATAAACTCTTTATATTCGAAATTTCTTTATTCATATTACACATCTTTGTCGTTAAAATCACTGCATTCGGCAAGCACTCAATAATGCCGAGCGTAGAAAAAATTCGTTAACATCAGAGACAAAGGAGACTATACATCGAGCAAACAACCTCTCTGTCAAGATTTTGTCTTTCTTACCCAGGATTTTTTAACACAACTTGTATATTTTACATATATATTAATATTATATGTGTGTGTTTACCTAACTGGTACCATGTTTTATGTCTGTGGCTTATGTAATTATAAAAAGTAAAACATATAGCTTAGCTAATTTCAATGTAAATAATTCGTCAGGCCTTCATTATAGTGAGTCGAAAAATCAATTTATTCCGCAGAAGTTTTATACTTGATAATGATAGATAGTTATAGCGTCAAGTTAAGAGCGGTTTCTATATTGCCAACTCCATCTGACTATATTGCATATTATATATTATGCAAGGTGTTCTCGCCTAAATTAATTCGTTCTCTTCTAAGCCAAGAAGGTGATCTCTTTGATGTCTCTGCACACCAAACACACAGCTCTCTTAAACATTCCAGCTTCATATTTTCTATAATGTTATATAGTTCAACAGGTTCCCTATACATTTCAATTTAGTGTATTACTAGCGTAATAGTGTTGTCTCCGAGTTCACAATATTACGGACTTGAAAGACACTTGATAAAAACCTGGAATGAAGTGAAAATTCGGGTGTGTCTTAAAGGCATCAAGAAAAAAAGATATCATCAAGTTTGAATAATACAAATGTACACATATTTCAGATTGCAAATGAATTTATGAGCTTTAAGAAACTGGAATATGTGTTCCACAAGGTCTGTGTATAGTTAAAACAGATGCCCGCAGGTAACTGGAAAATATCTCCCTCCTTCGTTCTAAACACTTTCCAAACTTGTTAGATGATTATAACTCTAGTCAAACCTTGTCATTCTGTTCAACAATCGAAGTGTACAAGTTCGCGAGCGAGCCTATATGCAGAAGCTTTTTTGCTTTTTCTGTCCTGGGTTTCACACACACAAATTGCGATCGTCATAAATTGAAAAACCCATATGCAGTGTTATACAACTTATTACCTTCTCCGCGGTCACTGTATAATATTATATATATATTTATTTATATATGACAGACTAACTATATAAGCAGTATATAACTACAGTAAGTGTTAGCAGACAAAGTTTGAAAATGCGGAAGGTAATTAATCGGGCCTGGGTAGACTGAAGGGAAATGAGAAAAAGCAAGATACACCCTTTATAACAATCGAAGCTTGTGAAGAAAACATCGAAACTAATAATCATCATTATGCTTCAACGCATCAAGAACTGAAATCTTCAATCTAGTCAAAAATTAATTGTCTTGCATGTGGAAAGCTAAATAACTTGTTTTTATATTTTTTCTTTTAAAAAACATGATTTTATTTGTCAATTAAAATTTATCATTCGCTTTCTCTGCATGAAAAAAAAATTTTTAATTAAAAATAAGATTAATATTTATACATTGTTAAATTGTTAAATTTATAATTTACAAATAGTTTAACATAATATACTCATAACTGACCATTACATTAATCGACATTAGATTATGGTGTATTCAGAATGATTTATTTAATGTTTCATTCTGAAAGATGCAGCCGTGAGGACGTGTACACTGTAATATTATATACTGATGCTCCTAAGTATAAAAAACCTGCAATTTACAATCTTTTATAGAATGAATGCATAAAAACTTCGTTAAAATTTGTAAAGATCTCTGTATAAAAAAACATACAATATATATATATATAGGGTTTGCTTTAATCCGAACTTATTCATATTCCGGGGGCTTTTTAAATCTGTTTCAAAGATTATGTATATGAGATTTTATTAGTTGCGAGTATTGCAAAGATTTCCACCTGTATAACCTCTTTCTATACTGTATAGAGGCTCAGTCACTGGAACCGATGCATTTCCTGGGACTAATTTCGGATGTTGTTCAACACACAATAAATCGGTGCGTTGAAGGAGTCTTGTTTGCGGCAACATACAACAATACAAGCTTCATCGTTTTCCTTGCCGACCGAAGAAGTCGCGAAGTTTGTCCCGTCCTCCCGGTCTTACCCCCTAACTACCCAGCTATATAGTTGCAACGGGATCGAGAATAAATATAAGAGAGAGTTCTGCCGTGTCTACTCGAGGTGAAAATTGTTTGATAATCGCCGAGAGCCAAAGAGTTTTATCTCTCCACTTTTCCTCCAATCGCCTGACCTATTTGATTTTAAATATGCCGCCCATTAACGGAGTTTCCTGTGCGGCCAGCGAAGAAAGTACAGCTTGACTTCTTGTCGAAGGAAATCGGCATTCAGGTCCGCCAAGGAACTTACCCCAAGAAAGGCATGGCCTAATCTCTCCAAACGATCGAGGTTACTCGGCTCTTAAGCTAACTTGGTCGGCGCACGCCCCAAGGCAATCTCGGTTAGCCTGTCTGAAAAGGCTTCTTCGATGTAGCGTGCTTTCGTTTTGTGGTTCTGGTTACTATTTGGACCGCCTGATGCGAATCCCTATATATAATTTAGTAAAGATCGGGATTGACTCTGTATACTGAGAGTCCGGAAGTCAACTCTGAAGCGTTGCTTTCTTGGAGGGATAATGAACAGGGTTTCATAATATTTTATGCTTAACAGAATTAGATTGTCTAAAAGCTTGTCAACATCTTTAATATACATATAGAACAGTTAGTAACTCTGTACCGCATTATACTATAATATAAGCATTATCATATATCGCACTAACACGAGTAGTTGATCTCTCAAAGTAAATTACGTTGAGATTATATGAATATATATCTATAGCTTGTACCTATAGTTTAAAACGCGTGAAAAACTTGTTTATATATTATATGCCAGCTATCTAATGAAAACCATCGATCCAATTTTAAATCAACGTTCAACTGTCTTCCCCACTTTCTTCTCAGGACCCTAGAAACCAGGCAATGGCGCACAGTAGCCTGGTAATTGGCGGTCAAAAGCAGCAACAAGTCAGTCTGTCCCGCAATCACCTAGAGGAGCACTACTCGGCGCTGGGACACAGTCTGGCCCCCTCGCACCACGTCTTCTCACCTGAGGCTCAAGACTCGCCCGTGGAGCTGACCAGTGGCAGTTCAAGTGTGGCCAGCAGCAAGCTCAACGGTCTGTCACTCACCAACTTCCTGCCCTCCTCCACCGGCCTCAATCAGATCCCCTCGTCGTCGGCCGAGGCAGCCACCTTCTACAGTGCGGGAGGGTCCAACTCGATGGAGCTCAACAAGAAGCTCAGCAGGAGTCCTGGAAAAAGAAAGCGGGGCAAACCAAATCACCTACCCTTGGACAACCGAGTAGGCTACATATATATATATATATAGTATAATATATTGTTATGCATGGAAATTCTCGAAACTTTTATCAAAGATTTTTGATCAAATCTTGATGAAGGTGGATGTAACCACTTTCAATTTTATTATACGGTTTAAAGTATTGTATATTATATATATATGCACGAATTCGAATGAGCGAAAAGACCTTTTAACATTAAATCAGATAATGAGCATGTCTCCATATTTACCGCCCCACAATAATACATAAATTCGAAAACCGGAAGCACATATGGCACGACAGACGTTAGGCAGCCGGTTTTCGATGACATAATATATTAAAATAAACGAATATATATACATATAAAAATTCGATTCAACGCCAAGTCTATTTTGTTAGCGATCTTAAATATATAGAGAGTTCTCTCCCTCTTTCAAAGTCTTAAAGATCATTAACACGAGCTATCCGGAAGAACTGCTTACGGCTACGTCGATTAATCAATAATAATCCCCAAGCAATGCATGTAAACCTGTTTATTTTTTCTTGTTATATATCTAAAATATACTACAATATATTTGGCGAATATTTGATCGAGTTTTAGTTCACATATTATTATGTTATATAATATAAAGCATGCATCTATATATATATAAAGTAACGGTGTGTACAGGAATAGTATGCATAATATTATATAATGAATAATAAAATACTGCAAAAATTGCCTTTCAATAATTTGTTTAAAATCGGGGATTAAAGAAAGAAAAAACAGTTTCAAATGAATGTTCAATATTTTATGAAGTTTACTAAAGTCTATAAAATATAATATATGTATATATCATAATTATTCTTGAAATAAATATACTTACGTGTAATGATTGTTATACAAAAATTAGATTTTATTTCGACAAAGTTTCTGTCGAAAATAACTGCAACAGATTATTTTTGGTAAATATATGGAAAAGTTCAATTTTGTCAAAACTGTCGACATTATTTTATCTAACATAAAACACTAGATTAACATTCATTTCTCGTTATTCGCACTGAAATGCTCCTCTTAAATTACCATGCCATAGCATACTACAAATTAATAGTATACATTCTCCATTAATAAATAAAATCAAAGGATATATTAAAACTGAGAAAACCAAATATACATGACACTATAATAAAACAACTCAGGAAACAACCTTTCCTAATAAAGCAAGCATTCTATATAATAATATGAGGCATCATTTGACTTTCCAAGACAAAGTTGTAGTCTTCCCTGTGAGTCCGCGTATAACATCAAAGAGGGTGCAAGTGCGTCGTCGATTCCTACTCGAGGGCGCACCTTTCGCCACGACTTCAAGTTGAACTCAAAGCTCAGCCGAATCACTCCACACGGATAATATACGCAAGCCACTTGTACATACACCGCATCACCCGGCCGCGCAAGCGCTTTTCGACAACTCACTATACATGGGAGGATCGAATGCAACCGACAAAATAGATGCAACTTGTTTCATTTTCTTTCGATTATAATTAGGCAATTAGTAGGAATCGTAAAAGACAGTGTATTTTTTCTGCTGCTCTTCTTGTTGCTGGATAAAAAAGGGAAACTATAATATAATGTTTGTTGAGTTAAAGTGGCTGAGAAAATGCGAATTAATTGATACGTTTGGTATATATATATATATATACAATGATGAATACAGATGATTAATACAGATGATTAATATATTCAACAAAAAACAAAACAGATAACATATAGCCAGTATATGTAAAATAATATCTAAATATGCTACTTAATAAACACAATAAAAAAGGCAAAATGGGTATGGGCTATCATTTTTTAATTATATATAACATCGATTTATAAAGTTAATATTTAAACATTTATTTATTAATTTAACACAGTAACATATGAACTTTTTAACTATAATATTTATTTATTATTTAGAATAAATTATAATTAAAAAAATTATTTAAACAGATATCAAGAGAATCACCTAACTTCTCTTAACACATGTTTTGTAAATAACCATTCTCTATCATGTGCAGAAACGAGCTCACCTAGAGGTGGTGGACCAACTGAACAACAACCTGGGCGAAGACTGGCAGACCTCAGTCCAGCGACACCTCCTCTCTGGCCACGATTCCGCCGACCTCACCGCTGTTCTCAACCGTCTCAAGCAGCACCATCACCATGAGCAGCAGCAGCAGCAGCATCAGCAGAGCGTCAATATGGGCGACAACTTCCCCGCGAGCAGTGAACATCAGCAACTCTGTCCCAAGAAAATGGCAGATGCGATAGCCTTCTTTCTCGTACGAGATCTTTGCCCCATTAGCATACTGGCCGGAGAAGGGTTCAGGGTAAGTTGTTCAATCTTGCCTTATTTTCTGAGCTTAAATGGTTCGAATTAACTAACTATATATATAATATACATATAGGTACCAAAGGGAAAACTGATTTTCGTTAGTTTTAATTTTATAAGGAATCTTGTGTATATGTGCATTACGAAATATAAGAGAACATAATTTTCGTCACATGCTGATTTAACTATGTTTAATATGTTACCAAAAAATCGATCCACAGTAGTAACTCTCAAGTAATTAATGTCACTCGAATGTTTTTGCCAAATAAATTTCGATATATGAAGAGTATTTAAGAGGGAATTGAAATATTTCTGTAGTCAAATAATGTTTTGCAATATCATTATAAAAATTCCTTCGTAGAATATAATTTAGTATAGAGCTACCAAATAAACACACTAGTGTATGTACAATACCACATAATATTATCAGTATTATGGTATATTAGACTCGAGAGAATATTTTCCCCTCAATCATTCAGAAACGTTAAGTATATAGTTCGCACTGCGGAATAAACTCGTGAATGCAACCACATTTAGAGAAGCAAAAACGAGTGGAGAAAGGGAGTTAATGGGAGGTGCCTTTACTAGTGTATAGTGATGACGGAACAATATGCATAATAGAGAGCGCTAAAATCGGCCTGGTTGATTGCACGGGTTAGCATAGAAGAGGGCTTGAAAGGCCTTCTCAGCGAACCTTGTTCCGGGTCCATTGAACGGTTTGAAAGGCGATGAGAGCTGGGTGTAATGGTGTATGCCAGCTTCGACTGATTCTTATTCACAACTTCCCTCGTGCTAACTCCGGTAAATTCGGAAATTCAGACAACCCCCTATCTGCCTGTTTCAACAGTGCCATATTTTCCACATAGCATCAGGCAACGCTCTTAACGGGGTTTTGACGCGGTAACTAGGGTCTTCGAAACACCCTACATTTGGGCAATTAAGGTGCGCGCCTTAACCGGCTTTCAATCATCATGATTTTATATGTGGTCTCCTCATTTCTAAAGAGCGGTGAGGGGAGAGACGATGCCACGTGATTCACTTCCGTTAATTTAGGTTGAAGTTAGCTCTGCCGCGCTACTCGAATAGAGGTGTCAAAATATTAATAGTGTTGGTATTCTTTCCGAGCATGGCTGTGTTGAGGCAAGAGGCGGCTGCTGAAAAAGACTGGGAGTACAGAGGGAGTGGATAGGGAAGCTATTATCCCCGCAATGCCGGGTCATGTCTACTACCGGATTCATAATTTATAGTTGGTACTCTGAAGGTATGGCATCAATTGTGTCTAAGTTCCTCTCTAATGGAACTACTATTATAGCTTGTGGGTTAGTTGCAGTACAAAGAGAAAAAAATTATTGCGAAATATCACCTCTATGAGTAAATCTAAGTCGGTGAATACTCTAGCAACCTCGATTAGTTGCACTGTGAATGGTATATGTATATTACAATTATAATTTCGGATAAAATCACAGCGTTCACATTAATTTATATAGAATAAAAATTTTAAAATATACAATCGTCTTATATGAAATGTGTATCCACTAAAAATAATATATTAATAAATGGAAAAAATAATTTTTTAAATAAATAAATAATATTAGTTAAAATTGTGGGAAATTAATGTTCTAGATTAAATAAGAATGTTTCAAGAAAAGTGTTTTAACTTATTTTAAGTTTTAAATTTATACTACTCAAAATACAACACGAGCAGTATAATGTTTATTCATCGTATTCTCTTTTTCAACAGACATTGATGCGGAACCTGGTACCAGCTGTCCGCAGTCCGGACGTGGAAACTATGCGTCGACATATTCTGCCAAAACTGTACGAAACTGCGGAGTTGAAATTGAGAACAGAATTCCGTCAAAGTGACCTAACCGGTGCTTCACTCTCTCTGGAGATTTGGCCGCGGGAAAACAAGCACTACGCCTCAATCAAGGTGCACTACGTCGACAGCCAGATGAGGGAGCTGAAGAGCAAACTGCTGAAAACAAAAGAGGTTTGTAATAAGCCAAGGCTCTAACCACGTCGCTAGGCAGTATATATATATTATATATACGGCATAGTTTATTTTGTGTTGATCTCTTCAATTCAGATCAACGCTCAGGTGCTCTGCTCAGAGTTGCTAATGGAGAACTATCACAGTCTTGGACTCATGGACATCAGCGGTCCTTGTCCCGTGGTGGTCAACAATCCGGAACCCCTGCGTGATGAGCTCGACAATGCAGTCATTCCGGACATTCAAGAGCGCTTTATGGTCATCCCCTGTCTTGTGTCATGCCTGTCGGATGCCCTCAAAGTGAGTATGACAAATTTTAGTACGGATTAAAGTATATTATTATATTATGTAAAAGAAACTTATAATGTAACTTAAGCATATCGCTTATGACAAAGCTATTAAGTTTAAAGCATATAATAGTGTGTCATTAAGATTTTAATTCTGATTTAAATATCTATTAGTCAAACGGTTTGATTATAAACTTTAAACTTCTTGAAACAAATTTATTGGCTAAAATGATTATCTTAACAAATTATAATTATAAAAAATCATAATGTAACATACTTGTACAACTATTGCACTGACATAGCCAGTGGGAGGCACCTGAATAATATGAAGCCTCAAATTTTACAAAGAATTTGAAAAATAGAATACCCGCTTTTAAAACAGACCTTTCATTGTATAATTCTACCCTATTGTCAAAGAGTTTCATCTTTTTATAATTCTGGTTACTTAATTTATTATATAACATTATTTAATTATGGAGTTTGAAAATAGTTTAAGAAAAAGGCATACTTAAAAATAACCTGCTAATCTGTTTTAAAAAAAACATTTTTTAAATGTATAGACAAAACGACGCATGCTTTTCTATACATAGCAAAATATTTAATTTTTAAGATAATAAGAACTCTCCATTAAAAAAAACCGCATGGAGAGTTCTTATTATCTTATACATTACGCTTGAGCCAGGCGTCTCTCTCTCTCTGATCCTAAGAA
>JAUZND010025883.1:0-24125 GCA_034780555.1 Coelogynopora nodosa
ATTTTTTCAAATTTAGTAAATGAGACCATTTTGAAACCAGCATCACCTAATATAACTTTTTAAAAAATTTAAAAATTCAAAATTTGAATTTAAAAAATCTCACTGAAGTACCTAGTATAATGACAATGACAATGTGCTTAATTTAAAGGCGTAATTTAAATTATTTCAATCTTTGCCTTTGGCATGTAGAATTTAAACTATTATAGCATTTCATTAAAAAATAGATTGTTCTATGCTAATTAATGATGTCCATTTATTTTATAGAATAAACATGTTTCAATTTTATAATTTAAAATAAATATTATGTGTATAGTCATTCATACCATCTCAAAGTCAAAGAGTAAGAAAAAAATACTTTTGTAGCCATTTAGCATTATTAAGTTTTAACCTTTATCAACCTAACAACAGATGAACCTTCTGTCTCTGACTCTGATTCTTTTACATTTGATATAAATGCTGCAAACCTGCATGGACATGGTCAAAATATTTAATGTCCTTTTTTAAAAAATTATCTAAACCATTAAAAAAATCTATATAAATTTTAATCCTTAAACATTTGTAATGAGTTATTTCTCAACTCATGATTCCAGATAAGTAAGATATCTTTATATTTTAAAGCCAAAGGTCTCTATATATCTCTATATATATATAGATCTCTATGACTATAGGTCTCTAATTGATATATTGTTTACAAAAATGTCATCAAAAAATAGTTTACTCAATCAGTTGGCTAATGAGCACTGAGTGCAACCCAAATACATTCAAAATACTAAATAATGAAGGCCTCACTACAACAAAAAAACAACCAGACATCTGGATGCATTGTTTTTAAATGGTTACATATATTGATGATTTCAACTAAACATGTGGATGCTTAGTGTCAAGATGTCTAGACACATTTAACTACACATTTGGTCAACATGGCATAAATGTATTTCTGGGTTAGAAAAAATAATTGTAAAATATATTGATGATATTTTTTATACCTGTTTTATTAATACTGAGTATGAAACCATTTTAATAATGCCATGTTGAAAAAATTGTGCATTTTTATGATTAATTTTTTTTATTATTTTTGCTTAAGCATTTAAATAACAAATTAATTGAGTACATTGATTGTACATTTAGACAACTATGTATGTAGTGTTTATTAAATAAATTTACATATATTCCATTAATTTGAATGCAGAGGTTTGCAGGAATCAAACCTATACCAAAACAGAATTATAAGTGATCTAATTTACTTAGCTATATATCATAAAACAAAATAATGTTATAATATGTATATTGATATCAATGATATCAATGATATAAATTATATGTATAGATATATCTGAATAATATTTTTTTTAAACTGACATTATACCTTTCATATAATCCAAATCAATGACCTGGAATTCTTAAAGAAATTATGAATTAATTAAAATAAATTGCTCTAAGGTATATACAGTATCACATTTTAAACTAATTGAAATTACACAAATAAGATACATTTTTATATTAAAGAAAAGGAGTAGACATACTTAAAATGACATATTATGAATAGGCTAAATATAAATATTTGAAAACTGGAAGTTTGTGTCAGTGAAACACCCATGCTCAATACAAAATTATTAATATAAAGAATTTCAACAAACACAGTAATTTATATGTAATTGCTATAATTTTTAATATTAATACATTACATTTGCAATAAATATGTACATTGTTATCATATTTTTTGATTAATATCCACATTAATGAGAAATTACCTATCTGCATATATATGTTTGGATAAAAGGATCCATTTCAGATACCTACACATTAAATGGTATAATGGCTTTGTTTTAATTAATATTTAAAAGAGAATACAGATCACATTATTATAAAAAATTCAAATATACATACCAGGAAGCCTTTAAATATATACAAAAATGACTAAAATTACATTAAAAAAATTCTAATCACTCATGTTAAGAACTCAGTGCTTAAGTTGATCAGAGGACAGTAAACAAAATATCAATTATGCCATGCCTTATTAACACAACATAACACAATTAAAATGTTGCTTGTTCTTCTAGTTAGATTTTGTTCATATGTATGTTTTTTCTTATGGATAAATTCTCTTAGAATCTTCCATAGTTATTGTTTTGCTGATACAATTAATTGTTGATAGTCACTTACTATAGGTTTCTGAAGTAAGTACAAATATTTATTTTGTATTCAGTTAAAAATATAAATATAGTAAAAAATTTGATAGACAGCACTTTATAAATAATAGATTTTTTATTTATATACCTGTGTGTGAGCACTCTTTGCCACAAACAGTTTTCTAATTACTTCAAAGAAAAATGGCAAAGAGAAGGTTAAAACTACACACATTTTGTTTCATTATTTGTTAAAGAAGAAGTTAAACCTGATCTAAAAATTTAGAGTATTGTCCAAATATCAAATTATAAATGTATAGTAAAACTGGTAGCAGCGACATCATAACTTAACATTCTATGTTGTGAAATATTTTGATGCTATTCATTACAAGTTTCACCATCAAAGTATTTTTAACAAAATGTTATCACTTAATCATTTGCTCAAAAATGAGCATTTGACTAATTTTAAATGTAATTATCATCTCAACTACCATCTTTAATTTTTATTGATATTTTCTTTAATAAATTTACATAATAAATATATAAAGCTACTTTGAAATTGTCACAAATTTTAGACTCTAAAAAATTATAAGATCACTGATATTAATTTGTGGAATACTTTTTGAGTTACAACATCCTCATAATTAATTTTGTACTTGATTATTATACTGTTATTTTTTATGATCTTTTAGCTTTCATATTTATTGTACTATCTATTTTATTTGTTTTTATCTTTATACAAAATACTTCGACCTAATTCTAAGTGGTTCAATATTATAAAACTATGTTATTTGTATATTTTGAACATTAATTGATGTTATTGGTTATATCAGTTTATATTTAACAATTTAAATAATATATATTTGTTTAATTGTATACCATTGACTAATTATTTATGTAAACCATTAAATTTAAACATATAAAATATAGTTGAACCTGCATGTAATAACTGGATGCAAAACAGTTTTTAGTAACAAAGTATATTTAATATGGTTTAATTTGTATATTCATAATATGTATGTTTAACATTATATCCCTTATATGATTGTAATGTAAATGAATCACAGTATATAAAGCATCACTTATAGGTACCGTTTTTGTTTCAAACTCATTTTGTAAATAGTTGGTTATCTAGATATTGTACTGAGTGAGAGTTTCTGTTTTTAATAACTCACTGAAAATAAAGTAGATTGAGTGATTTTTTAGTTGCCTTACTAAAATTTTAATATTTTTCTATTTTCAGATAATATTCCTACATGGTCTTGGTGATACAGGGTAAAAAATTTATCATATTACATGACTTTGGAGAGCTGTTTTAAATTTTTTGAATTTAAAATCGAATACAAAATGTTATAAACCTGCAATAAAACTCTAAATATTTTCATTTAAATATCTATTTTTCCCAATAAGTTTAAAACTGAACCAATGAGGTGAATAGGGGATCAATATGAAGCCAAATTTTTAATATGCTCATGGTCTAAAAATCAACAATTTTTATAGAGCTTTTATTACCTACCTATTTCATGTATTGGTTGTTCATATAGTGCATTTTAGGATTGCTCACTGTAAGCATGTTGTTGATCAAAATTTAGTGTTAACTTTTATTGTACCTTAATTTCAAGAAAAAACTTTTTGTTGTTAATTTTTTGCAAATTTGTTATACCAATTAAATCATTGTTAGTAGCTCATTAAAACATTTGCTATTTTTAATCTGGTAAATGTGTCTATATTAAAACATAAAAATGTATTTTATAATTCAATCATTTATGTACAACTATTAACAAAATTAGATTGCTTACTGAATTAAAAGTAACTAGTTCATATATTTTAGATCTGTTTAATCTTAAAATTGTATCATGTTAAAAATATTTTCTAAATATATATATATGATCTGATATGATAAAAATGAACATAATCTAATCCTGATGAAATAATTGGTGTAAAATGTTTATAATAAATGTAACATATTTATGTTATATACATGGTGTCCACTACCTGGAAAAACCTGGAATGATTTGAAAAACCATAAATATAGGCCTTTCATTGTTTGCAATTGTTTGATGAACACGGTTCTACGAGACAACTTCATTTTATCAAGAAAATTGCTCTACAATTAAAACCGTTTTTGTCAATATTCCTAACAAACAAAACAGACTATTTTTGTTTAAAAGCCTTGAACAGCTCATTCATTGTTTACTGCAAAAGTTCATCAAGCCAGATGTGTTGAGTTCTGTAAATTCTGTCACCAAACTAGCTCCTTTAAATTTAGATGCCAAAACATCACCGGATCTCCTTACGTAAATGTTCGATCTGTGGCAGAGGCTGTAGTGAAACAATGTTCTCAAAAACATCCTGTAAGAAAAAACTTCAATTGTAAAAAACTATGTTCAAGCTAATCTCGAAGATTTTAGAGAAATGCCCCATGAAGTATTCTGTGGTTAGTGCTGCAAGTTGCCTATCACCTTCACATATTTAAAATGATAAAGAATGCATTGAAAATATGCAACTTCTGCTAGATAATCTCGTAAAGACAGTAGGTGCTGTCAAAGCAAAATGTCAATTTGTTAATCTCATTGAAGATCCTTTCGTTTTGAAAAATTGAAATCTTTGAACTTTGATAACAAACTTGATGCTCTTTGAAATTTAGTTCTTTATGGAAAAGACTGGACTTTGGCTTGTTGTGAAAATGGTCCTAATACTTTCACATGGTAATGCGTCCATTGAATCAAGTTTTTCTTTCAACAAATGCTTTTTAATTGAGAACTTACAGAAATCCTCATTAGTGACTCAAAGATTACTTAATTGAACTGCTGTCATGTTTAACCGTTTCTCTATTTTTATTTCCAATTCAAATTTGCAGATTCTTTGTACGTGATTCGTCTTCATTTCTTCTCACAGTTTCAATTTTTCGGTTTCTGTATATATATTTATATATATATATATATATTCAACTGAAAAGCATTGGAATTGAGTATTTGAATAATTTGAAAAACCTGAAATCTAAAGCTGGAAAATCCTGTATATCTTTTTGTAACAATTACAACAAATCAAATTATTTCATTCTACTATTAAAAGTTTTTTCCTTGTTTGCAAAAGTTTTATCACAAACATTATCTGATTAAATTATTGGTCTTAAGTTTTGTAAGTGGACTACATAATTCATATTTAGTTAGTAGGATTTATAAAGTTTCGACAACTTTATTTCTGTACAAAGGCTTTTTTTAATAACTTGATTTTGATCTAACGATCTCATCGCAATATATTATCTAAATTTAGAGATAAAATTCTTTGGTATATACCAAAGTTTTACTAAAAAATTAGTTGTATATAAAATCCTCTTCTGAAAAGTATGTTTTGGATTCTTAATCTTAAGTTCATAGGTTTTACCTTAAACAACTTAAGAGAATTAAAAAAAACTTTTTTAAATAAATAATTACACTAGTACTACATTTATTAATTGTATAAGAGAACTGCAAATTTGAAACGTTTTAGTGTCAAATTGAAGCCTCGTGGTAGTTTATTGAATGTACCAACATAAAAACTTCCTGATATTTCTTTAAACATAATTTAAAAACCGCCTGATCGTTCTAGAGTTGATAAACTGATTACATTGTTTGAGCACTTTGTTGAATTGATAAGTGAGAAAAAAATTATTTCCAAAACGAAAATTCAGCATTTTTGGTTACCAAAAAAAACAGCATCCTAATTGCTGACCAAATACAGAGAAAGATGATACAATGAAAGGAATACAAAATAACAAGGAAAAAGTACATTTACATGTCACGAGACATTGTACAACCTGCAAGCGTTAACAATAAATTATCTACTCCGAAAAGTGGTGTGGTAATGTGGCACACGCAAAGGGTGACACTTCTTGTATGGTGATTGCTGATCTCTAACTGCGGCTTGGGGCCAAAAGAGTCGCTATGTTTCATTGTTTCTGCAAGCAGAAACATGCTCCTTGAAAGTGAGATGACAATCTGTGATTACGCCCAGGAGCTTAGTTTATTTAACATGACGGATCGGAGTGTTATCAATAAGGATAGAATCGGTGGTAGGTTTTCTTCTGGCACTGATAATAACTTCAACAGTCTTGGACTAATTAAAGTTGTTAGCATTGCACCAATTCTGGATGTTAACAATTGCATCTTGGGCTTCCGTGTGGAGATAGGTGGAATTTTTTCCTGAGCAGGCGAACACTGACATTTGCGTAGATGTCGTAGCTGGCAGAGGGAGCTAGATCCGATACATATGTCAAGGAGAGAAATTCTATATTTAAACGATAATTCATCAGTAGGTAGTTGTACTCAACATCAACATTTCTTACAGGATATTGTGAAACGTTTCCTAATTAATTTAATGTATTGCGCTGCTCGAGTTGCAATCTTTATAACACTGATTGTTTATCTACCTTATGTAGTATAGCAATAAATACACGTTTTTGTTTTGTTTTGTCAGCTTTACTTCGATTAATTTTAAATATATCAGATTTATTTAATTATTAATATACCTATTTATATTACTTAGTAATGTACTGCTATGAAGTTTTTTGCCATTTTTATTGAATAATTACAGCTAATATTTGAGCCTCTGTAGTTCATAGAAAGTTTATGTCTTGCATTCTTACAGATAAAATTATTGACTGTATTTTACTATAATTCTCCAAACTTTTAGGTAGCTTTGTTGTATATTATTGATAATGATTTTATTTACAGTATGTGTCATTTTTTGTAGAGTATATCACTATTCAAACAAAAGTTAGGGTTCATTTTGTTAACCGGTATTTGCGTCTATTTAAACCAATAAAAAAGTTACCTGTTTTTAGTATTTGCAACTAATTGTTGTGACATTAAAACTTATAATTATGTTTTTTATAGAAGCGGATGGTCTCTAACTCTCAAAAAGATTCTTCCGCCTCACTGCAAGTTAATATGTCCAAATGCGTACGTGCATCACTTTTATATTGATTAAATATTAATAAATATATAGATCACGTGTTTTGTGTTATAAACTATTAAATTGCTATTGACTTGCCAGTTGCTGCTTATATCAAAATACACTTTTCCAGTGGAATTGACAAATGAGATTTTTGTCGAACTTTATTGATGATTTTTTTGTGTACTATATGTTGTTAATGACATTTCATTCAAATGTGTTGTTTTAATCATCGTGTATGTTTACATTAAACCATTGTAACAAAATTCTTGGTATCGATTTCAATAGTTTATTCAATGATGCGTGACTTACGATACACCTTGTGCATATTTTGAGATTTATATACGGCATAGTTAAATTCCGTTCAGTATTGTACGGATAAGTACAACCAAATATAAGTACATTTAAATGGTGAAAATCGATTTGTTTTGTTGGACATTTTAAAATGATGGTTCAATTACATAATATACATTTTAAATAGAATAAATGTGATATAAGAAATATTAGATACTTCAGTATAGTATACAATGTGGAGCAAGGGTATGGTTACACTTATGCCTTAATAGAAATATAATTTAGTTTTTTTAAATTCGGAAATACTTATAGACTGGAAATGCAAAACGTGTAAGCGATGCATGAGCACTTTCTTATTGAAATATCGTTACACCTTTATTAATAGGCACAATTGTGTGTATTATGCACCTGTAAATCCCAAGTTGTAAAGGAAATGCAATTAAACCAACCGGGTGTAACTATATAGGGAGCATTACAGAGTACCGGGCTTCTACCTGTAAATACGAGAAAGAAATTACTTTTTGTATTTGATTGTTCATCTAAAATTATCTGAGTCCGGCGCTAGTCTTTAAATTTGTCATTAATTAAGCTGTATGAAAAATACGGTCGAATTTTATAATATTACTATTAAATCAAAATATATGAAATATTCATTTTAATATAATGTCGTTTTCTCATCTAGTTTTTCGTTGCGCATCTTTACGGTATTAGTCATAGCTTTATATCTAGCAGAAAGTAGTACAAAGCTGAAAAGTTGTGGAAACATACTCGATACTGTCCTACATAACTCCTTAAATTTCTACCGAAAAGAAAAAAAAGTTACAGCCTATATTAACCCATTCACACATATTTATAACTAGCGCTAGCTACGTACGTGAATATATGTATGTGGTAAGTTAAGTTTGGTATCCGAAAAACAATTTATGCTGAATAATAATAGATAATAATATAGATTTTTAAAATGTAAATCAGAATTAATCCTCGTGTTTACAATATTGAATAATGATGGAAATCGATTCTTCAAAGTGAGAAGATTGAGGATTTATTACCTGAAGCAATTATCTGAAGCAATTATCTGAAGCTATTATCTGAGACAAAGCATATAAAACTAATATTTGAAACATTTCATGCGTTGTTAATTTTTTCTGTCTTAGATTCACTATTTCCATATACAAGCAAACTTTCCTATAATGTTAAAATTCCCTCAGTCTCTATATAAATCTTATCTGTAGTATTTAAAAGCCTTTATTGTTGAGCATTAATTGAAAGTCAATTCTGAATGAGTATATCCTATTTTTGTCACACAATAAGAAAATTAAAAAAAATTAATTCAGAACAAGTATTATAACTTTTTTTACTATCCATATTATAGTTCTTCCATTGTATTTATCATTTAGAATTTTGAATTGAGCTTACAAGTTAAAAAATATATCCTTATGTTATTTACAGTCCTGTGATAGCTGTGACAATAAACCAGGGGATGAATATGCCCGCCTGGTAAGTTCCTAATTTGCAGTACCGCTCGTGTGTTGCATCTCTAGTAACTTTAATGCGCATATAATTAATTTCAGGTTTGACATTTATGGCTTTCAACCAGAGAGTATGCAAGATGAAGCAGGAATTAAAAAGTCTGTATCTCAAGGTAACTTTAATGTTAATTATTAAAACTACTGTCTTTGTACCTTTCTTCAATCGATGCTTATAAATTGTAAGAATAAAAGTCTTATTTACTAAACGTTTTTGTTAACTGAAAACATGTTTTCCACATATTATTGTGCTGTTTCCAATGTTTCCATATTTAACTAACTTAAAATATATACAAATCAATATTTAATTATTTAAGCCAAAACTTTATGTAAGCAATTATATCATTTGCTAATCTCGTTTACCAACCGTCATTCTTTGGAATAGTTGATTGGCATAAATAGAGAGTCAGTGAGAAAGTTTCATATACCGGTTAGTGTTCTTGCTGTTGTGTACTTCTGATAAATCAACCACTCTAAAATGTATCATGCTAGATGTATACAATATTTTATGACTTCGAACATAATTTCACATGAATCTGATACTTGGAGGTCAGTAAAACAATATTATTTTTTTAACATACACAGTTGGTCTAAATTTAGTAATACATAGTTTGTCTAAATAATATTTAATTCTTGGGGGCATCAGAAAATTTATAATTCTGGATTTAACATTAGGTAGATAATTAATCTCAACTTGTTTTATACATAACCTTTTTTATTCTTTCTCTGTGGATAAAATACATCCAATAAATATTTAGCTAATCTTGGATAATACTAAAAACAGTCTATTCATGTAAGACAGCATAATAAGATGTCCTACCTGAATTGTTATTGATTAGAAATTCAACAAATATAATTTTTAAGTACAAAATTGACACCAATTATATAATTTTCATTTAGAGATTTAAAATTCAAAAATTTTTGATTGATTTAACAAGTATGTGAATGTGGCGTCTAGTGGTAATAAATACGCTTTTGTCCAACTATCTCAATCTTATATTCGAGGACCATTCATTATTATACATTTTTTGGTAATACAAAATTCAGAAGATAATAAAGTTGCTATATGAGCAATATTATATAGGCTAGATGACTATATGAATAAGTAGCCTATTTTTTGTATGGATCTGCATGATCGCCTAATTATGATATGTTTGCATTTGTTTTGAATATTTTGCTCATGTTTGGGAGGCGCAGAGTGCACAAATGATCTTAACATCCACTCTCCATTCCACATAGGAGTAGGATAAAACTCTCGGTTAAAAACATTAGAATTCCACCAAAATACTTTCGACACCTACTTTTTATCTTGCTCGGTGTGGTTTCCTTCACATATGAATCGATAGTGGAAGACTTGATATCGACCGAGATTGCAGCCGGCATACCCGCTGATCGTATTATGATTGGTGGATTCTCACAGGGCGGCTCCGTGGCCCTCTACACGGCACTCACTGGTCGCTATAGCAACCTGGCTGGAGTCTGCGTACTGAGCAGTTGGCTGCCCCTGCACAAGCAGTTTCTCACCAATACAGATGTGAGTATTTTGAAGGGTTACCTACTTAAGCATAAACTTAAATAATTATGCGTAATTCTTGTAATGTTTGGGTCTCATCAGAAGCTCACAATACTCTCATTTCTGCATAATTCCCATCAGTATGGCACTAGTGTACTCGGTACATAAATCTAGTGTGTTAGGTATCGATTTTTTCATTCTGCCCAGGAACATTATTGACGTGTATTCCCAATTATTAATTTTCTTATACAACTAGATCTACAATCGAAGGGCCTTTCTGAAATATTCGATGTTACTTTGTTTATAAAGTTGTATATCTATAGAACAGCCATATCTTATGTAGAGTTCTGGAAAATGTATGGAATCTTAACTATCTAAATGCTATCTAAACAAACTAAATAAGTAGTCCAACATGCAACTTAATAAGCAGTAAAAAGTTGTTAAGCCTTGGTCCGTGAAGGGGGTTTACCAATCATTTTGTTAAAATTAAGTTTGTTTATTGAACTATGTAAAGTGTGCCCATAATTTTTTTTCTCAGTGACTAAAATATTTTTATCCAACAAAAAATGTAATTTAAAATATTTTAACGTACCAGAGAAAATGGTGTTCTTATTTAACTATTTTATACCACCCCTGGGTTTTCTTACCTGCCGGTAATACATTGTATTACGAGCTAAAACTTGCAACATTAATAGAAAAAATAAGTTTATCGTAAAATATATACATTTAACTTAAATAGTAAAATTAATTATTAAAATAAAAATCAATTTAAAATTATAATAAAATAGCAGTTATACAACTTATAGCATTTTTATATTAGTAGTATAATAATGAAAAAATATATACCGAACTAATATAGATCTCGTGATCTGGAATCAAATACAAAAAGAGTCAAGTCAATTGGTTGCATTGATCAAAAGATATAGCAATATATGGATCAATATTTAGAATATATGGTTATTTTTCCGTTGATAGTTTTCCTAAACTGGAGTTTATGACGTAATCAGGTCATAAAATGAAACTAATTGATTTTATTGTTGACATAAAAATAGCTCTGCAAGTCTTTAAAAGGTATCTGTGTACCAAATTTCCTCTTAATAGGATAATACGAAGTTTGTTTTTCCGCTGTTTTTTCGATCATTGTTTGTTATACTATTGGTGTTCTGATCGTAGATTGTCGGTTTTTAAGACTTCATCGCAGATTAGAATTTGTTGACAAGTTTCTTTAAAAAATTGTATTGATATTTTTATTCTCTTTATTGATTGCTTATTTTTTGTTGATTACCGTGTTGATACCATAATTTAATCATTATATACGATTGGTTAGATTAGTTCCGTGAATCTCACTTAACTTGTAAGAATTATAATATACTTGACAGATGTATTTGGTATCTCATATATTAGCTGTCAATGGCGTATTGATTATATTGTGTCATTACTGTGTTTTGTCGGCTTGTATCGTGTGAAAGCTCTCCTCCATCTATTGTATAATAAAATGTTGTGTGTTGTAACAAAGTATCCATAAATTGGTTTTAATAAATAGATTTTATTTTGAAGAAAACAACACCATCTTAGTTTCATATATATACATATACAATACATTGAAGACGATGTTTGTTATGCGTTATGATGAGATTAATAAGAACTTTATATTTACGTGACTGACAAAGGGAAATATAGAGATGCTCTCGAAAATATATATTATAAGTAAATTTGTCTAAAAACTAGGGGACATAGAGGAAATTATGATCCGATGATATTGTATAATAAAAGTTTACATAAGAAAACTCTATCTGATTAATATAATTTCGAAACGTTCAGATTTAACGTGTTTCAAGATTTGGGTTGACGAGTGGTACAGCATGGTTCACTAGGAGTTACCCGAATAATAAATATATTAGTTAAGGGTAACCTTGACCCTTCGGTGTTTCATTGTTTACTGGTGCTACTAGTGAAACACCTGTCTGGTTCTTAATTCACCTTCAATTCCATACGTTTTCGTAGTATATATATATACTGGAGAACTTGATGACGTCACCGATAACACAAAATTAGCTAACATTGCCTTCTTTAGATATTTTAACAGTTTTGTCTTTATCGAAAAGCTTTTAGGTGGACACTTTCACTGATCTCTTATATCCTTGCATATACGTTCTGCTAATTTATTCTTTTGACGCTTACTGATAACTAATATTATGTCATTATAATAATGATGAGAAGAAGGCTAAAATTGGTTTTTTTCTCTTTATGTTATAAATTATAACTAACACGTTTTGTCGATATATAGATAGCTAACCTGACGTCTGATTAGAAAACAAATGCTATATTTTTAAAACAATCTTGAAAATTAATGGATAATATTTAACTGCAACGGATAAATACTGGTGGGTCAGTTTGCCCCCTCTCTCTCACTCTCTCTTTCTCTCCGGTTATGGTTTTCAAAATGTAATGAAATGGCGGCTGTTTGCAGGATTCCTCCACATCAGGGAAAATGGCAATATGAGCTAAAATCAAGGAAAATAAAGACAGGGGTTAAAATCAGGGGAAAATCTGGGAATTTCTTTATTTTTTGGAAAATCAGGGAAAACTAAATCGCTTATTTTTTATTTTTTAAGTATCCATTTTACACTATCTAAAGAATTTTTTTTTAAATGTTCGCTCGCAATGCTCGCTCAAACTTGTGTTATCACATAGACAGGCTGGTGTTGAGCGAGGATTCAGTGTCAACAAACAAACAACAGATGTCAATATTGCAGCCCATTCTCTCATTTCAAGGAGGATTATGTGTGACCATGTCTCATGTGTCGGTCGAATTCAGAATGTTGAAGTAATACACTTATTATTTTGTCTTGGTGGTTTATACATTTTAAGGATGCGCAAAGAAGAGGAGAAAATGGAAAGTTCTTCCAAACGACAGAAGTTGGTTAGTGAGGTGGAGGAGCTGAAAGCAAAGAAAATTAAGCTGAAATGGGATATGTCTCTAATGTTAGAAGCTTCTGCAAAATATTGCTATGAAGCAGAGAAAACAGGGAAGTTCAAGGAAATGTGCTTGAAGTCAAATGCTTGTCGTAACAAGGCAGCAGTTAAAAATAAAGAGATATTAGACATTGACATTTTATTAAAAGAAAAGGAAAAAGACATGTGAACTATAAACTATGTACTATATAATTTGTAACACCATTAATTTAACTAAAGTGTACAATATTTGTTTATGTAATTATATATAATTATCTTTTTTGGTACTTTTCTATTTTATTCCTTTGGGAAACCTAATAAAATGATGCACTTATTTAGTATATATAAATATCAGGGAATTTGATTCTGAAAAAAGCGGAAGAACCCTGTGTTTGCCTAGTTTAATGTTTATGTTATCTGACAGACACTAGTAATGTTACAGTATTGCTAAGAATATCTCTTTTCGGTAAACTAGAAAGCAATGGCATCATTTTAACGCTTAGAAACTATTAATCTTGTAGTTATTGATTTATCTTGTACTTTATTCAGTACCCTGGAGGCCACCAACCATTCTGTTGAGAAACGTAGTTTGCTAGACGGAATAAAGTATATGGGCCTGTTCACTTATTTATTATTAACTTTTAAAACATTCACTTTAAAAAGTCATCTATATAGTTATGAAAGTTAATTACATTTTACTGCCAGAAACTTCGACAGTTGACATGTATATTTTCAGTAAGTTTCCTCAATATTTGTTATATTGGCAATTTATATTCCTAGTTTTCATAGAAAGTTGTTCCCCGTTTTTCATATTCCCACCAGACGCTGGGTATTATTTTAGGCTTATAGAAAAAATCGTTTCTCCAATCATTGCCCAGTAATTTTCCTACTAAGAAATTCACGGAGAATTGCACCGTCCATTCAAAACTATCGCAGAATATGATATCGATTGCACGATAATGTTGAATGTTTATCGTATTGTGTGCTTGTTTTTTGTATTACTATTTGAT
This sequence comes from Coelogynopora nodosa, assembly GCA_034780555.1. NCBI lineage: Eukaryota > Metazoa > Platyhelminthes > Proseriata > Coelogynoporidae > Coelogynopora > Coelogynopora nodosa. Next base: position 14,360 of record JAUZND010025883.1, read on the forward strand.
TTGGGTGGTAATTTGACCAGCGTTAAGGCTCGAAATAAGTAGATAAGTAATATTCAGGGACTATCTGTTTGTTCGGGAGTATTATGTATTGGGCATTTATTTATGAAGTATATCAGGTGAATATACCTATATTTATCATGATAATATTGGATTTTTTGAGGTATTTCTGAAATAAGGAGTTTGACCGCCGCAGAGAAATACCTTATTCTGCTGGAATTTAATTTGATGTCAATTTATGTCATGGTGTATTTTTACATCAGTGAATAGAGCGTAGTCTACAATATTGCTACATTAGGTATTATAAAAAATCATATTTCACGCAACCTCGTTCATTGTTGCTGTGTTTTTCTCATCTCTATATATACCTACATTAGTATATTGTCGTGCAGCCTAGTCTTTATAATCGTTGTCTCAGGGTGTCTTCAGTCTCGCAATTGGAAACGGTGATAGAATGGTGGATTATAATTAAATAAAAGGCTTATTTTCAATGCTGAAAATTACAATATATTGAAGAAAACGATGTCGTGATCTCTTGACTTTTAAAATGCTTGCTTATATCTTAACGCTCCATTAATTACTATTTTTAAAGTAAGTTGACAATAATTTTTTCTTGGTTGTATTTGTGGTTCCGTCTTACCAAGATCAATGATTCCTTAAAACATTTACTTACATGTGTTGCAATCGTTGTGACTTTATACATTTTTTCGAAATTTTAATTAGATGTGTTAAAGTTAAAAATTAATTTCCCATAGTTTAATTGTGCCTTTTTTACTAGGTCAACTTTTTATATTTTATAGAATTATCTTTGTAGTCAAACGTAGGACTGAAAATACTAAAGTGTTTTACAAAATCACTAATAATAAATATGGTGATTGGTGTTCCATCGTCATCACTGTATATTTTAGAAATATTGATCAAATGCCATGTTAATTCCTATCGATTTCTTTGTTATCATTTATTTGTAAGGTTGACAGAGAATGTGAGAATAGTAATGTGCTTAAACTATATATACTAGGATTTATATTTATTAATCTATGTCTATAATGTTGTGTAAAAATATTTAGGGAAATATATTTATAAAGAACTCTATTAAGCATTCTATCGGGGGTATAAACCACAGTTATCCGTATTAAACGAGTAGCGGATTAGTTAAAGTAACATTTACAGTTCAATTTAGCTTTGTCGGATTGCTTTATTACTCAGCAGAAAAACAATGATAAGCGGAATTGATCATTTGTATGTAAAACTTGTCGAATATAATATGTACGTATAAATAGTTGACATCTGATCTTTACTAAATCAAGTTGTATAAAAATTAAAAATTGCAAATTTTATTGATCAACTGTAAATATATACGGGGAGTCCGCGACCGGGAAAAAACTTGGAAATTGCTTGAGCACCTGAAAAAACCAGGAATTTGTCGAATTCAAGGGGAAAATGGGAATTTAGCTATTTACAAAATGAAAACCGGGAATTGGTCCTCATATTTCTGTTGTGAGTATTTTTTAAATTATCTGCTGGCACTTGCTCAGTTTTTTATTACCTTATAATAAATGTGACTTTTGTCATTTTCAACTAACATCACTTTTTTTGTTGCATTATCGTGTATTATACTATTATTGACTTCTTTTACGCTAAGCCATTATAATGACTGCAGGAAATTAAGCAACCCTGGCTTGCTGAGTTTTTTTCTCTTCTAGTCTTGTTAAAGAAAAACCTTGAAAATGACAATTATTAGCCTGGAAAAACTGGGAATTCGATTGTGATAATAGCGCGGACACCCTGTATATATAATACAACAGATTTAATATACGGTGGTCCCGATTATAAGGCCACTGTCGCGTTATTTAGGGGATTTTATGTGATAAGATTTTATCATTATTATCTGCCATCCTTCACAACCTATATACTTTTTTTCGGATTTCTATAATATGCAACATGTCTTTCTAAAGATTGTTCGTACCTGAAATTTAATTTAAAATTGATTTGACTGTATGTATATTTTAAACTTTCATTACTCGGGTTCCCACGGTTTTTGAAAAACCTGAAAAGTCATTGAAAATCTCAAAAAATAACTATTTAGTTATTTTTTGAGATTTTCAATGACTTTTCAGGTTTTTCAATAACCAAAAAAAATGCCAAGGTCAAGAATTTCAATGACTTTAAAGTCATTGAAATTCTTGACCTTGGCATTTTTTTATCGCTTTCGGAGCAATAAGCGTATCCATCTTTACGAGGTCTCAAATTATGTTTTATTCTATTTTTTAAATGTTTAATTTTGTTGAGCACCACTCCTATGGTGGGTGACCCTTAAGTGGCTGAGGAGGTTATTTGAAAAAGAAGTGATACATCAATGTTGTGTATAAGTATTTTTATTGACACAAATTTTGTTTAAAAAATCTTGGATTTGTTGCGGAAATTGATCTTGGAAAAGTGGTGGGAACCCTGTTATTTCTGCATTACCGGAAACACTACATTGTTTAATACTTAAATAATACACAATAATGGTGTTTAATGTCTAATTATCGCAAACCATCTCCACTTTCAGATAGTCACAATGGATAAGGCAACGCCGATTATGCAATGCCACGGTAATCGGGATCCGGTTGTGCCCTTTCAGATGGGCATGTTGACATCTAGGTTTCTGCAGAATCTGAGACTAAGCAACCACAAATTTATTACATACGCCACTCTTGGACATTCTTCCGACGATGAGGTAGGCCTTGTTGTGTTTAATGGAAGCCTCCCCACTTTGAACTCACACTGTTTACGTTAGATATTTTCTTAAATAGACTATTGATATTTCATTGTTTAGTGACGAGCAAACGGATGAATTGGTAGCATAGTGACGCATATCAGTTCTATTTTTAACATTTTGCAGAACGCATAGCAAAGTTCTAAATAGTTCAACACTGATAAACGATATTTTAAAAAAATTGTCTACATCTTAAAAAACAAAAATTATAGTTTTATTATACTCGAACAGTCCCATGCAAATGTTGTCTATTTCAAAGTTGTGTATCTAGACATATTTTTTTAATTCTAAAATATATCTCAGGCAGTCCATGAGTAGTTTGTGACGCTCTCAAATAAATATTTAGAATATTAATAACGTAGTATGCATGCTTTATCGTTTTGAAGAAAAATAATGGTTCACTTATCATAATTCACTTAATTAGCGAATAATTATAATTAAATTGGATGAACTTCATTTATATTTTACATTATCTGTTAGCTACCTAGTGGTGATGTAGATTCATTCTGTATAACTAGGTTAGCAGACAATCTGGTTTATTAGTATTACAATAGTCTTTTTGTAGTCAATTGACAAACCTTACTTAGATATTGGTCGATATTTCTTCTTTTGTGGAGTCTTTATAAAGATTGCTCGCTGCGGAAATACTCTTATATAAAACAATATACTTTATAATTTATCTGTACAGGGAATCTACCGGGAATTTACTGAAAAACTCTAATATTACCTGTGGATATATTATGTCAAATAAAAATTTGAAAATATTTGAAAAAGTAATCTACGGCAATAACTACTTTAATGTATTCATTAGTTGCTGATCTTGGAATTTTTATGCTAATCAATTTCTTCCATAAACTTGGAGTTCCGTTATCTGAAGCACTGTTTTGTAATATTGTACTGATCAACTTCACTGCAAATTTCACTATTTTAAAACTAAACTTATATTTTGGTTTTTAACAAATTAACCATCAGTTTTTTTAATAATGTTAATGAAATATATTTAAATAACACTAAAGTGTAAAATGATGCTTTTATACAGCGTGAATTTTATTTTCTGAATAACGTTTTATGTGCATCATCAATTTAATTATGGCATTGTGTAGTGTTTTTTTAACTAATTTATAGCGATTTGTTATAACGCAAAAATCGATATTTTTATAGTATACATTTCTGCGCGTGTTCAATTTGCTATATTATTGTTTGTTTTTTCTTCTATTGTTCTAAATTGGGGGACATTTTTCGCTACTCAGTCACTCATCACAGTTGCATAGTTCTAAATTTTTAATCAAATTAAACAATTACTATTTTTACAAATACCTTGGTTTTTAGATATGTGATAAAAACTATTTCTTTCATCCATGTTATACATTATGTTATGTGGTTTTTTTAGGGTAGGCCTACATCTATAGTGCTTATTGTTTTTACTCGCTGTTTGAAAGCCTATTGCTGATTATAAATATAATAGTTTTAGACTCATCAATGATCCTACTAACACTGGATAGTGTTAGATAAAAAACAGAAATATGCATTATAATTATTCTTATGGGTTAAAACCATTAATTTACTTATTTCATTTATTTAAAATTCTAAATGTTTATTAAGGGAACAACAGCATTTAATATAGGGTGAAATATCTATAATTGGTGTTTACCTGGTGTTTATAGTGTGATAAATAGTATATTTCTCTTTAGTATCAAATTCTTTATTATATTCACGCTATCTCCGGTTTTACTTTATTCTGTTATGTCTTTTCTTCTTTTTTAGGTTATGTCGGATGTAAGTAAGTTTATTAATGACACTCTAAAAGCAGTTGCCTGATATTGCCTTCATTAACATTTACGAAAATTACTTTGCTGAAAACAAAAGACCCGCCAGTTCTTCGAAGTGAAAAATAAAACATCGATATTGAGCTACATAAACTTATTTGTTCAATATTGTGATGTTTTTTTTTACAGTCCAGACTTATTTTACGGTGTGTACACACTCAAGTTCTTATAAATTGTAAAGAATATTGTACTTAACCTATAGAAGTAATTTTTATTTCAATTTTATCGCTTGTTTTATGAATTATTACAAAATGAACTCTGTTACTAGATAATTATCATTATTTCGAACAAATATTATTTCACACTCATTTATATCACCTGTGATTCATTTGTAGAGCATTTTGAATACCATTGTATGAACTTTTTTTTATTTTTTATTGTTATTCGACTGTTTCGTTGGTTTAAATGTATTTAAACATTCTAGAAGAAAACAAATTATTCAGTATTACACTGTAAAGTATTTTGCCTTTTATTCTTTAATATTAAAAAGCAGAAAATGTAATTATTTTGGCATTTAATTATTATTCTTTTAACATAATCTGAATGTTATTTTTTTGTATCTGTTTTGTTAGAATAATCAGGTCTAATTAACATCGAATAGCGTCAAAAACGAATGCTGACGTCATTATATTGTGTTTGTGTTTACTGTATATATAAGTTATTGTTATAATCATTTTTGTTTTAATATATTGATACTTTGTGCATGTAATTAAATGTGTTCAATTAAAACATGTTTTATAAATGTTTCAAACAACCTATTCTATCTTTTTTTAAGCTTTTAAATATATAGTAACGTTAAGTAAACTTTACGTTATAGTAAAGTTAGTGACAACTACTGTGTTATTTTCCAAATTGAATATTCATCAAGTAAAAATATTCGTAGGTAACGCTTTTAATTATTACAGATTCTTACTAGTGGGAAAACGTCTGTATATATGTGTAATTTAACAAATATGGACGAATATTTATTTTGGTAACTAGAAGTAATTCACCTCTAAAATATATGTACTTATATCTACAATACATAGTTCATTTCTGTAGTGATCTGTTAAATTTAATTTAAACAAACCTAACATTACTATATATATATAGTGTGTTTTATGTCCCCGTAAGGAACAAGTCGTTTCGCATACAGGCTAATTGAGTGATTTTTAGATAAGCTTATCAAAAAACTTAAATCTTTTTCGGTTCATGTGTTTCGGGCCCAGTGGCAATGGACCCAACTTTGTTCTACCTATCATTGCCAAATTACCTCCAGATGCTACGCTGTTCATTGCATATTTTAGTGAGAACCTCTCGGTACAATTTAGTGAGGAGACCATCTTTTTCCATGTTTTAACCAGAGAGTTTAACACTTTGCTCTTCATATTCATAGACATAGTGCGAACAGCACTAAAGAAAAATCAGATATTGTTTTCGAGAACATCAATATAATGTCCAACAACGATCGCCATGATTTCCATTTCATACACAAATCAACACATTGTTTATTATGCAACATTGCAAAGATTTTCCCGAAAAGAAGTTCACCAGCATGCACAGGTTCACATATGGTTGTTCTGGTTGGTTTCGTTCCAGACTTGTAGTTCAAGGATTTTTCCCACTACCTGCAAGATTTAAATTTGGACCGTTTCATATATATGCAAGTACGGCGAAACTTCCCAGTTCAAGAATGTGACGGACGGGTTAGGTTGTGTTATCAAGCTTATATCTGATGGTAAATTGTCTCTAATACTGATCTTGTATTGTCCACTCCACAGAAAGTAGTAGATTATGCATATCGATCCCAACACTTCCAAATCACCAAGCGACCAGTTTCTCTGCTGCTCAACACAAAGCTGCAGTTAGATCGAAGTACTTTCTACTATCTGGACGACACACAGATTGATGGACAAGGTCGATTAGTAAATTGTATCCAGCAGGCTAGATCCATTCTCTCATTGAAACCTGGATTTGTTGCATTGAGAAGTGTATCTTGTTAATAATGCATCGGACGTGTCTCAACAAGAACTGCACAAATATGGATTATGTTCAAGCTCCTGAAACAAAGAATACTTGACCAGAAGGGTAAGTTGTGGATGTAAACTCGTGTAGGAACAAGCACATTTATAATTTCTTAATTTGTGTAAAAAAGGTCCACCAAATTTATCTTTCAGGGCGGACGTATGCTGCCAACCAAAGTCACCCTTTCAACTGATCAATGCCGTGAACCAACAGATTGATGAGACACCTGTTATTCAATCAGGTAAAAAGCAAGCTTCTGAAACAAAGCACACCCGTCCAGAAAGGTAAGTTGTATTATAGCATAATATACATATTTTAGCTTGTTAATGAAATTTATATTTCATTAACAGGCTAAAATATATTCCAAGCACCTTTCTAATTTAGGTATATAAAAAGGTCAATCAAATTTCACTTTCAGGACTCGACCTGTTATTCAAGCAGGTGAACAGCAGAATACAGAAGCCATCAATGAGGTGGAAGAAGCCGAGAACCAACTAATAAGAACGCGAAGTGGCAGAGTATCTCATGGTGTATATATAGAATTTTATTAAACTACAAATTATAGTACGTGTTTTCGAAACATTACCATTTTAAGATTTGTACTTACTCACAGGTAAAGCACTTTTATACTGTATTTCAAATTTGTAATTAATTATCTATGGCTAATTATTCACTAAGTATTGTCTTTTTCCTGATTTATATTGTTGAACCTAGAACAATTTTTTCACACAAACACAATTACTAAACTACAAAATATAGGATGTTACTTATTGATTACATACCAATTGATTTTTGGATGGATTACATGAATTGATTTTGGATTATACAATAGTTTGTCGTTTTCATAACACATATGGTCATTGTCTTCATTGTAGTATAAATTAATGACCCATTTAAATAAGATTGATATATATTTTACCGTTTAATAACAAAATTTAATATTTACTCATAGCTATAGGTGACGTTATTTTTTCGATCTATTTCGGATATCAATATTATCAATTTTCATTGTAATGTTGTACACATTTTATTTTTAACTATTTTAATTATTATGGTACCACATGTTTGCTTGGTAAATATAAATTACTACTTTTCGTGGTGTTTTTTGTTTTTTTGTCAACTTTAATTGAATAGATACAGTATATGAAGTAACGCATTGTTTTACTGAAAATAGCATTAAAAATTCAAAAATTACTTTATTAAAAAAATAGCATTTTTCATATGGAAAAAATAGGGTGATTATATAAAAAGCAAAATGATCAAGGACAATCATATATGACTCTTTATATTTAATCTGAAATACAATTCCCGATGTTTAAAATTTGAAAAAAATCAAGGGGTATATAGGTATAACTAAAATTCAAAAATAGTAGTACATAGTATATCGTCCGATTATAGATTTGCGCAGCATAATATACTATAAACCAAAAAAATTAAGCAAATCAGTTACAAAATACTTTTCTGTTTTTTGGTTGCAAAGTTTATTTGCTTTATTACTATAAAATTACTATAAAAGATTACTATAAAAGTATTCCTTGGTAGAACATTTTAATAGGCTATATTTTATATAATAATTTCATTTTTAATTAAGGATTTTTTTATTGTGATAGCTATAAATAGAAAAAACGGGGAATCTATTTAATTTGAAATGTATTTTTCTTAAAACAATCATTAATTGTTTGGTATGTTTTCACCTTATACCTTTGCCATTGATAATAATTTGGCCTCGCATTGTTGCATTAATATACCTTAGTCACATTTATTACGCATACTCATTTTTTAGAAACAAAATAGGATTTTACATTTGTTATGTAAGGATAAAACAACCATCACTCTTGTATTCTAATTGATATTATTTTTAGTGTTTGAAAATATAAAAATTAACGTGAAATCTTTAATTTTCCAGTATTTAATTTGTGTTATCATCTATAATTTTTTGGGCAAAATTTTCTATTTGAATACTTTGCCTCATTTGATTCCTACATCTATAAATAAGGTCTGAATATATTGTTAAATGCTAGGGAGGGGCATACCGGCCACGTGCCAGCAAAACAACTTTATGAAGTTCCCGCAGAAATGTCATAAAGTAGTAGTGTATTTGATTTGTAGCTAACACTGTACATAATGAAGTAAATTATACGTTAGCATTCCTGTATAGCAATATATTTGTCTATCAATTTTTTCTTCTTTTTGTGTTTTTTTATAAGTTTTGGTACCTCAAAACCAAATCAATTACGCTTATATTCCTTGACGATTATTTGAGTGAGTTCTAAAATAGTACGTCAATATGAATGTGCCCCATGTCTCGCGTTATAAAAGAAATTAACACTATTCAATTCTATTTAATACAGTAACCGTTGGATTTTAACACTATTTAAATTGTCCTGTATATTTAAATGCTATACTATAAACATGTTAACACATTAATTAATTGTTATCAAAAATATTATTTGAAATAAATCAATAAACAATGAATCATATGTAAAATGAATATATTTATCTAAGTAAATATTTTAATTTATATTACAATACGTAATATATTATAAAAAATCTAGGACAATTTAAAGATATTAGTATTGTTTTTGATAGATGATATGTTAACGACATATCTGAACGTAATAACATAAATGAACGACTAGATCGTACAGAGTGGAAGTATTTAGTTAATTGTATACATAACTTATACACTGTACATCATCATTAATAGTTAAAGAAAATATTCGTAATAAATAGAAAGCTTAAAAAGTCGATTGTTTTAAAAATATATACTAAAAAAGCGGCAAATTTAGTTTAATTAAAATGGTCGACCTGTAGTATTTTTGTATACTGTAGCTATAATGAATACATCAGAAGCAGCGTCAAATTCTACATCGCCACATTTAACTCAGGTATTTCTTCCAATATGTTAATGTAAATAATATGTCATGAACTATATTTACATAAAATAAAAAATCTAATTTAGAATTTATGAACACATCACATGTGACTTAGTCAGACTCTACAGTTGCGGTAACTGGATTAGCATCAGAGTATATAAATGCTCTATAAACAGACTATGAGTCAGGTAAATTGTTGGTAGCAGGTATGTCAATGCATAACATGCATAGCTAGTGGCGTGGCTAGCAGTAATCGATGTTTAGCAGTATTATTTAGTCATTAGCGCTGTATAATCAAGTAAATA
>JAUZND010025894.1:0-48509 GCA_034780555.1 Coelogynopora nodosa
ATTTAACTCTATGTTTATACTTTATGTATATTTAATCACGTCCCACGATGTACACAATTACTAAATACACTTTTTGTTTTATCTTTATATTTGTTTACATTTCCGAAAATTTTTTATTTTATTTTACGCGCTAAACTATACTTTTATCTGGGACATAATTTCATTTAACAATATGTCTAATCAATGTCTCCACAGGCACAGGGCCAGGGGCCGCCCTTACATTTAGAAAGTTTGGAAGGAGAATTACTTGATTTGTTTAAAAAATACTAATATAAATGTGAATATAATATAATTTTTTGTGATTAAATACATTTTTACCTGCAAGAACAGACCACACTAACAAACAATATTCAAATGTAAAATAGTTTCAATTCAAATAATAATTTTATACAATAAAACAATCATGGGAAGGACATTATTATTATAAAGATATTATATTATTATAAAGACATCATGTATTATAAAGATACTTTATTATTATAAGACACAAGATTTAAGAAAGATATTAAACATTTTATATTATAAACTATAATAAGATTTTAACTATTAGAATACTTATTGCAAGTCATAGTTTCGCTGGCAAATCGACGTGGATATTTAATCAAGAGCGGAAACATGCCGGTAACATCCAAATATACCATAAGTAGCCCCATTTACTTAAGACAAATGTAACTTTAAATTAAAACTTCAGATAGGGAGTCAACAGTCCACGTTACTTAAAACAACATAGTAACACACTCAATAGAGAGGATTAACCTCGTGACATCGAGGCCTATAGAGATCTAAAACAGGGAAACACCCAGAAACACGTCAGTTTTATATTACACTAGCCTATATAAGAACAGGAATAATACACTATTAGCATCCCCAAGACCCAATCCGATCCCCAATTCATCCCGATCCCCCGAGAAATCTACAACATGAGGCAAGACCCGTTCTATCTTAAGATTCCACATCATTCAAGTCCTGATGTGTTCCTCTAAGACGTTCATTCCCAGCCAAGTCCTGAGTTCTCCGAAGTCCACAGAATCCCCATAACTTAACTGATCAGTAAGCACACTTACACTATTAATCACACAAATAATTGGTTTAGCATTTAACTAAATACAGCTAATATACTATAATAATAAAGATTTATTAATTGACGACGTGTCTTAGTCTACAACACTTTATTATATTGTATGTTAAGAAACATTCATGCCATCTTGATATTACTTATGTTATCTGATCTACATATCTTTCCTTTGTCGTAAACATAATTTACTCCTAGATATTCTATTGTAACTTTGTCGTTCTCACTAGATTACGAGCTTGGTTCGAAACCTAATAACATTCGCGCGTAGGCCTATTTGTACTTTTCGGTGTAATATTATAATAAGATTTCAACTCCTATTATATTTTTACGAATTGTAGGAAACCGCGGGTTATCAAGCTTTCTCAGAACTCTATGTCAAACTTATTACTTGTTCAAAACGCCGTTGGAAGATTGGCAACCAAGTTCACATGACGATCAACTTTATATTCTATATTAAACAAATATATAATTATGATAATACACGGACCTCCTTCCTTACATGCAGTCACAGTTAATGTTGCAAGTCGCACTACAATACAATGGTTGTCAATTAACATGCTTCACAAAACTGCCACAAGACCGGCGGACTGGTAAATATACCTTTTCGGTCGGTTCTCCTAATCTTTGGAACAAATAGTTACCACATTGCTCTTAGGACATATTCCTTACTTTGAAAAATTGAAGGGCACTTAAAATCTTATTTTATTTCTATTTAATAATTATACTTGGATATTAACCCTTAGTACATAGAAATTTTCTGTCAACTGAAATTTGCTGAAATCAGCTGAAATTTGATTTATGTATTATACATTCTAAGTGATGTTCATACCTATATAAATATTTTCAAAAATTTTTATTTACTAAATTCATTTTTATAACCTCATTATACATCTTAAACTCCAGTTTAGGAAAACTATGGTACAATAATATTAAAAAATATATATGTTATAACTTTTGATCAATGCAACCAATTAATTTTTTTGAGCAAGATATGTAATAGTAAGTTTGATATATATTTTTAAAATTATACTACTTATATAAATAAGTTTAAAGTATGTAGTTTAAATGCTGTTTTAGTAATATTTTAAATTTCTTGTTACTTTAATTTTATTATTAAAGTTAAATGCGTACATTTTAGGATCAACTTATTTTATCTATTAATGTTGCAAGTTTTAGCTCCTAATATCACCGGCAAGCGACAAAACTAATTAAGGGTATAAAATACATAGTTAGACTAAATAATAACACCATTTTATCTGGTACGTTAAAATATTCATGTTTCAATTATATAAAAGAATTTTAGACACTATGTAAAAAATCAAGGTAATATGTTACGTCGTTCAATGAAAAACTTAATTTATTAGAAAAAAATTGTATACCACCCCCCTCCACAGAAGACTTTGGGTTAAGTGCTCTATAGGCACTTATATAACCTTATCTTATACATGCTACATAATATGTTCACTGTAAAGTGCTACTGACATTGCGTGCAATTTACGGCTATGTAAAAAATATAATAATTATTAATATAAAACTATTTTGCTTCAACTAAACGCATCATTGGAGATTTTCTCAAGTTCTTCAGGATAATGTCATTTTCCATATTATGTTAAATAGATGCAGATGGCCTGCAATGTTGGCCAATGTTTAAAAAAAAAATTTAAATCGGATTTTCAAGCTAACGATTAAATCTAAAAGAATAGCCCATCTTAATATGGAGAACGCGCAAAATTACTTAAATTAAAAGTTGAATAATAAGATACTCGTAAGATATAATATTCGCACACCCAATTCCCAATGTTGATGACAAGTAGCTGAACCATATTGTTTGTTGATTTTTTTTATTTCTAGGGTGAAATGCTAGGTTAAATAATTAATTATGCAATGGTGGGATACTAATTACATAATACAAAATGTCATTCCGCACCGATCATGATAATAATAGCCAGATATCTATTTTATCTATTCCAATGTATTAACCATTAATAGCGTTTTCTTTTGAATAATTAAAAACAAATTTAATTTATACGGGTTAATTGATCAAGAATTAATATAATTCACCTCAAAATATTGTCAATGAATATACAGGATACATAAATATATATATATACGAAAATAACTACATCAAATTCGTTCATAAAATATACAGGATATATCCTGTAGGTAGGTGTAGGTAGATGTAATTTATAGGTGCATTTATGAAGATAGAAAACATGTATATATTTAGGCATTATATGGGGATGATATTACTTATTACTATTAGTAAACGAAATATTCAAGGTAAAATGTGATATTGAAAGACAAAACGGTGGCTTTATCTGTAGAAATAATGCATATACAGGCACGTAAATTGCAACATAACATATATTTAATATAGAATAGCAATTACTTTATGCCAGTATTTATTACAGTTTTTACAATAAATATAAACAAAATGTAAAGGAAATCAATAAATCATATAAACATATTCAATCTAAACTAATTAAATTTGTGTTATAGCAATTAAAATGATTAAAATAACAGCATGCAATTGATAACCAAATTAAAATATATGACTTGCGCAGATTAGTGTAAATCTTTTAGTAACGAATTGATATCCGTAATTCTTCGTAAATACAGATCAGAAAACTTCTTTGGTACTAATCAAAAACATGTTAACGACACAAACAGTGTATCTCATATCACACGGTTTTTAAGCATGTTTTAGTCACATGTTTTAATGTAAAAGATAGATAAGAATTTAAAGATGTCTAGTGCACGATTTACATTTTAAAGGTTTATTTCATGTCAAAGAAAGCAATACACTGATAAGGATTAATAATATCGTAATATGCGTGTTGGCAATAATACACATGTATAAATGATTCGGTGAGCCAACTGAACTAATTATGTATAGCCACTCTATCAGACTCTACTCCTGGCCAAATCCCTCGGTTTCTTCAATGGCAAGAGTTAACTTCTCAGATAGCTGTGAATAGGAGGAGTAAGGCGGCAGGTCCAAACGATTGAAACAGGTGTGACTTCGTGGAAGCCAGGATTCCTGCCCGACTTTTTCAATACAGAACAATTGGCGACCGTTGCTTCCTATTAGAACCGATAATAGTAATGTGAATAATATATATAGTATATATACTATATTATATAGTCTTGCGCATGTTGGAACAATACATAAATAATAATAGTTAATTATTTAATACTTTTGTATACAGTTGCTAACACGGACAAGAAGTTAAATAATATATAAATGCAGGCTTTTGCATAAGGTAGCTACCGTTATAATTACTAAGGTGTTGCAAGAGTTGTAGAAAATATAAACAACATAATATTTATTTTTAATAATTTTCTCTCTCTAATTTCCACTTTTAATATACAGAACATACACGCCACGATATAACAAACATGGTTAACAGGAGAAATCATATATAATGAGCAATTATGAGTAGCACCGGCTGTCAACTTGGTCAATTAGGAAAACATGAGCATTGGTAAAGTCAATTTTGAATGTTTAAAAATGAGCTATGTATCATACCGAGATCCCTCTCGATGTTCCTAACAAATATGCCGTGCTTGTTATTTGAGATTTATCTAGGCTTAAAGGGGATGTACGGTTTACTGTTTTTTAAGCGGGTTGCACGGTATAAGGTGAACGGTACTGTATATTTTACAATTTATTTAAAAAATAATAACTTGATGGTTATAATTAATCTAAAATAACACATAACTAAACAAATTATATCAGCATTTATGACATCTATATAATGAAGTATGTTGAACTTTACTGCACTTTCAATTTACCGTATTCAAACACTATACACAAGCCTCGTCTCTGATCTTACGTAGTTCGTTCGTACAAAAAATATTTTTATTATTTTCTTTTATTATACTTTTATTAAATAACTAGATATGGATACTATATAAAAATCTATATCTTGTAAATAATTATAGTACCTATAAATAATATAATATGCAACATTTTAATATTCATATATCCCATGATATTATAATAAATAATATTAGAATAATAAAATCAAGAATGTGCAATGATATGTGGAGTAAATAGAACTATACTATCAATGTTAGAAAAGATTTACTTCTACATAGTCAATATATTTATATATACATTAATATATTAGAATCATGTAAAGAAATATTCCTAACTTAAAGGTATCTATTTTGTTGTTCGAATGTTTAATGTCAAGAGATCGTGATAAATATAAGAATAATCTTAAATCCAAAGTGGTTGACATCTGACACCAAAAAAGTGCTTAAAACTTTAAAAATACGCATTTTTGGCATATAAATATGTGACTATAACATAATATATACATGTTTAAAAAATATCCAAAAGCTATATTCCTCAATTTATTCAAGTGCTAATACAACAAGTAATAAAATAATAGACTAAAAAAAAGTTGAACTATAGTTCGGTATTAATATAAAAATTTAAAAAGAAATGTTTAACAATATTTAGCTATTTCAGAAATTCGATATGAATGATCTCCCCAATACCCATATATCGATATCACGGACTAAATGATCTAACACTACACTTGTGCGTTATACAAATACTACTGAAAAATGTTAATGTTACAAAAATTACATAGCTTACAAAGTCGATACTATTCTGAATTCACTGCATATTGTTATACATAGACGGTAAATCATTCCTACGTGATTAAAATATAAAAATATATTTTATAGGGGCCTATGGTACAAGTCAATTAGATGCTTTGTTGTAGACGTATGTATGATATTATGTTAACATATAATATATTTTGCATATGTTAATTTATGCGATAAAATTGTAAGTACATTTTTAACTGTGCGCATTTAAAGCGTTTATTAATTGATTAGTTGGAGTCAATTGAAAAATTATTAATTTATATTTTCTTTAAATATATCTGACAATGTTGTATTAAAATAACACAAAATATTCATTTAAGAAAATCGACGAATAAATATTGCCTCAATAATAATTATGAACAGTAAGTAAACCAACAGTTAAATTATAAGTCACACATTCGATTGACAACTGGTTATCTTTTGAAAGGTACATTGTAGACATTTTTAATCAATGTGCTAGCTTTTTTAAACATATAAGATTTAACGAAACAACGTCGCTTACTATAGAGTTAAACTTTATAGATATTTTATTGCTAAGGAAGATAACTAATACAACGTTAATGTAGATAGAGTTAAAATATTGCAATATACAAATTAGAAAAATATCTCCAGTATAAACAATGACAATTTATAAACTAATTTGGTGGTTTAGAATAATATAGCATACGGTTGGCTTAGTCGTTGATTGACTAGTCGCAGATTGACTAGTAGTAAAATTTGACTACGAACACCTAGAACACCAACACACCCATTAGTTCGGCAAATCCCCCAAGTGGCAGTCGACATGTTCCCGTCACAAACTGAAGGAGACGAGATCGCTTCTCGTAGTCTAGTTCATTGACAAACTGCAACACAAAAGAGTGCTTAACGTCAACAACTTACAGGGAATGAAAATAGGCAGGTTATAGGCCTATAGAGATACCAACCCACCTTCCAGAACCATGTGATCTGCTTGCTGTATCGTGTGTAGTGGCGATAGGTCGTGAACGTCTCCCAATTGTTCACATCAATTTCTTGCATTCCACAGAGCAACAACTGGAAGAGCGTGTATCACGACAGAATGAGGTCACTACTTACTACAGTAAACTTCAAAATATATACATAGATTAATACAATATATTATACATAGAGTATTACAATATATTATACATAGACTCCACATTGCATTTTATATTGTATACATAAATAAATATAACAAGTTGATACGCAGGATAAAATTGAATATTTTAGGAGAGTTCATGCAATTATTTTTACCATATATCTAGTTGAAATTAAAATTAGAAAATGTGGAATTAATGTCACTTATAATACAGGGTTCGTACACCATTTGGACAATTAAAAAGTAGTACCTAGAGAGTGGATTAGCAGTACCTTAAAAATTTTATTTGAAGATCAACCACAGTTTGTTATATGCTGGGTCTTGTGACAGATGATCTGTAAAGTATTTGTCCAAGTGGTCAGTGCCAACATGAAAAGCAGGGGCAGCTTCCATTTCATGATATTATATTTAAAATAACATTTGAATAATGCGAGCGTAGCGAGTTTTTTATTGGGGGGTTAATTGTCTTAATCATACAATTATTGACATTACAGAAGTATTAATAAGATTTACATATTATCATCATTGTAAAAAGTATATGCAATATGAAACGATAAAAAAGCAGAACTTTAATATAAAAAAAACAGTAACTTTATGCACAAACAGTACCTTAGGAGTACCAGTAGTACTTTGTGTTTGAAAACAGTACTTTAGCAGTACCAACCTCAAAACAGTACCTTAGTAGTAGGCTACCAGTAGTACCTGAACGAACCCTGAATTAATATATTATATTCGATAAACCATTTTCTATAAAAAAACAGAAAATAGTTGGCCATGAATACTTTAAAATTACTGTTCAAAATATTTATAGTTTGACAAAAGTTCACGTCTTTCTAACAAATCTTTAAAAATGATTATTTATAAACCCTGAATTACAAAAAACTGCAAGTTTCTCCAGATTTTAAGGACAGCGGAAACGAAATACAATATAAGGAAGTTAGTGGTATCTTTCACATATGAAAATCGTATTAAGAATCCTGCTACCCTCTTCTCTATAAGAAGCAACGCAATAAAATCACAATCAGACATAATCATAACGACCCAGATAAGGGCTAGATATAGAACTAGGATGAAAGCGTCGGCGGACCCACCTCAAGCTCCCTCTCATCGAAGTAATTGAGCCAGTTTACGGGCACCACCTCATAGAAACCGGCGAGAAAGGCTTCGGTTTGCTTCTCAACACCGCGCGAGAACCACCAGGTAACGATCAGACTGCGGTGGACAAATAATAATAGCACCGGTGCAGTTATCAATAGGTGTCTAATGATGACTAGCGAGGTTAGGCCTACATGAATAATAACAGCATTGTGTTATTTATAAATTAATTCATACATTAAAAATTAATATTTTAGAAAAAATAATAAAATGAGAAATATAAGATTCTTGATCCCTATGCAGCATTAGATAAAATAAAAAAGAAATAACGCTTGCTGCAAAATAGTCCGCATGACTAGGAAGTGTACTTCGAAAATATTCGATCAATTATAATTATTTTGTAGCAAGCGCTATTTTTTCTTATTTTATAATAAAAAAAGATTATTTACAAATTTATTTTAACCTATATTGAAACCTGACAACTTATGAACATTCGAAATCCCAACTTTGAGTTGATATTTTTTGTAAGTAAGGTTTCGATATTTAATGTAATAAAATTAGTTTTTTTGTTTTCTAATAGTTACCATACATTAAAACTCCATCCATATAAATAATACTCCAGACTTCATTTTATGTATATTTTAGATAGCCATATTTCTTTATTGTTAAGGTACCATTATTTATATGTACGTGTATGTATAGTAAATTAGTCAATACTTGTAAACATAGGGTAAATAAGGATAATAAAAATTACACAGATGTTACTACACAATACATTCCACCTAAGTAGGTTTGAGAAATTATTGTGTATTAAAATGTATATATTTGGAGTCAACGGATATAGGAAAAAGGAACATATGAAAATATCGGGACATTTACGTATCAAACGGGACTGTTGGGAAAAGCCACTAATATTAGTGCTGTCCCGCCGAAGTCGGAACAGTTGATAAATGTGTATTTTAGAATGTAAATTGTCATAACCAAAATTGGTATTAACGAATTACGTTTACAATACTTCTTAATGTAGCTTTGTGTTACATTGTATTTCCTAATAATGACATAATAACAAAAATGATACATTTTCTATTAAAGCGGTACAACAATTATATAAAAAATTTCAATATAGTTAAACAAATATATTAAAGCTATAAAAACGTTAATGGAAAAAAAGTTAGAGATTTAGTTTAAAATGACATGCATCAGAACATAATAAGTAACTAAAGTATAAGTAACTAAATATTTTTAATGTATAAAACTAAAGCACTAAAATTATTGATGTCACTAAAACACAACCTAACATGTTTTGTAAATTGAATCACAAATATGAATAGTTATAAGATATATAACTTGTGAAATATGCATCCATATATATACAAAATTTAGCTTTGAAACACAAGTGGAAACATATAGTTTCCTAACACTATTATCCAGTTTCAAGATACACAATGTTAAATGCTCTGCTACACCTTACAGGGAAGTATATTATAACTACCTCGAAGGTTTTGTGTGGAATAATACATTTTTTGGGAGAGTCTGAGCCTTCCTCAGTATTTAACTTAAATTCAAAACAAGGTTTTGTGCTAACAGTTACCCCAACAAAGTTGTCAACAACAGAGTAAGAAACACAGAAAAACATGAGACAAACAATTAATATTACCAGCCATATGAAAATCTATCATTTATAATATAATTAACCACTTTGATATCTTCTTTGTAACACCAGAATCAAGAGAAATATTACGTTTATTAACAACATAATACGCAAGGTAATAATATCGACGTACAATAGAACGCCCAGGGGGTAAAAATAAGCCCAATTGTTTTACAAAATTCAAAAAAGTATTCAACCTATTTGCGTCAAATAACGTTTTCTTAAACTTTAACAGTAGATCAAAGTACTCACAGCCTTATATCGATTAAAGATTAAACAATTAATCATTAATAAAATTTAAATAGTTTTTTGGCTATCCCAAAACTATGCAAGGCAATATATAAAAAAGTCACTGTACTTGCTACCATTCAGCAATATGGGTCAGAATGGCATTACATGCTTTATCACCTGTTCTTTCATGTATCTCTCTCATAATATATCCACGCCAAAATCGGGTAGAGCTATTACTTATGACACTAAATAAATAAAAATATGTGTTAAAATAAGATATTATGAGTAAAAATAGGTTTTTCTAGGGACCGTCCAAGTGCACTTGTACCCATTCCTTTTCATTTAGTATCAATCTGGAGACATTGGGGAAGACAGACATTATCATCCAGCAGACAGTTTCATCAAGCTATCTCGGTCGCAATTCGCAAAGCTGCGTTTACGATTTTGGTTTCATGAACAGTCACAAATTCGTATACGCAACTTGCGATTTATTGATGAAACACGCCAGTTCAATTTCATGAATATATCGCAAACGGATTGCAATTTATTACCGACAGTTTATATTAATTAGAAATATAAAATCAACCGCAGGTTGTTAAATTTGTTTGTATAAATTATATATAATAAACATGTTAAAATTTTATTTTTATGAATTCTGTATATAATGCTAAGAAGATATATTATTTATTGCGAGACATTGTAATAATTATACTATTGCTAGTTAGTTTGCAATAGGTACAGAGTTCTCGCAAATTTAACATTAGAAAAGTTACGATTGTGATGAGAACATTTGCGAATTGTATTTGCGAAAGCTTCATGAAACCAAAAAAGTTGCGAATTGCGATTTGCGTTGCGATACATTGATGAAACCAAAATTGTTTGCGATTTGCGTTTGCGATCGCTTGGTGAAACTGGCTACTGGAGGCGTAGGCTCACTTTAAATACTCCTCCTTGTTCTCTTCGGTGACTTTGATGTCCCGTCCACCCGGCTTGAGCTCGTGCTCCTTCACCTCCCCTAACACATCAAAGTTGGTTAGGAAATAGACCTCTAGATCGCATTCGTCAATGTTGTTCTCTCTTTGGTTGGGGGGGGGAAGACATGTAGCATTAGTGTTTGTTAATATAAAGCGTAATAATGTAAAGTTTTCCTATAGTGTACATAATAACTTATAAAATATAAAGCTTTCCTCTGTACTGAAAACTACATTGGTAATAAATCCAACGATTTTAAAGTTGGCTAAAATGGTTTTGTACGATACTTTCTAAAGGGAACATATTTTTTGAAGACAATATTGTATGTTACTATAATACATTACCGTTATAATATATATTATGTAATACAAATATATATTAATAATGCCTAAAATAATAAGATAATCATAGGAGTATACATTTTAACAGCTTATTTTGCAAAAATAAATAAAACGTAATAAAAATATATAAAAATACAGAATTATTCACACTATTTTTATATTTATAATTATCCCATTTTTAATGAAAAAACTTAAGAGATACTCATGAAAATTATGATTATTATTCCCCACAGCCTAATAATTAAATAAAAATACAAAGTAACGTATAATCAACCAAAAGATATCTTAGTCACATGTTACACATACCACGAAGTTGATCGCATGAGATGAGATCAGCAGTTGACAGAAGTGGTTGCTTATTGTATATAGTATGAATAGTTGTATTTACAAAAAATTAAAGTCAGCGAGTTATATTGATTATATTTTTTAAAGCATCTATGTTTATACGCGGGATGGGAATGTAATGGGAATATTTAGTATTTTATTGTTTTCTGTGAATAATTAAATTTTTTTATGTCACCTAATCATTTCTGTATCAACATATTATGAGATTGATTATTTCTCTACTTTAAATATTACTTAGCTGTTGTATTAATCGTTAAATTAACAACAGTGAATGTTTAATACTTTTTTCTATTACCCCGCTGAAGGGGCACTTTTTTCGAAATCATATCAGTTTAATTTGCTTCGCCTACAACGAACAAGATTCTTTCTATCCATCCTCAGCTAAATAAGCATTGAATTCAAAGCACACGCTTCTAGTGCAATAAAAATATGACCACATTCTGACTAATATTATTATGATGAACGTTACTTAAAGAATAATTGATTTATAATTAACATGTTTGTATGGCCCGATCGTGTTGTTTTATACTTAGTGACTTTTTAAAACTGTTAAATATTGTAAAATACTGTTAAAAATAAGTATACTTTTCTTTGCCCAACGAACTGATTTATGCATGCGAGTTAAACTCCTTAATAACAGAAAAAATACTATGGTAAATATGTGATAATCATATTGGTATAGACAATTATTGAAACATCGAAATGTGACAATTATTTAACTTGGTTTACAATTTTGTAATTTAATTTATGAGTCACATGTCATTTAACAAATTATCATTATATCTTTGAATCAATCTTCTGGTTACTCGTCTTACCATAATTGAATGATAACTTGTATTTCGAATACAAAAAGGAAGCGGAAATTATAGAACAATGTACTTTCTTTAAGTAGGTGTTTTAATTAAATCAAAACAATTACTAAAAAAAATATTATTTAATTGTTAATCCATATTAAATGCGATTAAAGGAAAATTTTGATTGATATTTT
The DNA here is from genome assembly GCA_034780555.1 of Coelogynopora nodosa. Classification (NCBI taxonomy): domain Eukaryota; kingdom Metazoa; phylum Platyhelminthes; order Proseriata; family Coelogynoporidae; genus Coelogynopora; species Coelogynopora nodosa. The sequence goes on from JAUZND010025894.1 coordinate 12,421, forward strand.
CGACAATCTATAATATATTGAAAATTATTAATATTATTTAGAAAATTACTATTGTTGTGATATACTATTATACAGACATAGACCTTTATAGAATGCATATTTCCACGAAAGCATCTTCATCTATTATATTATGTTCTGGTGTTGTGTTCATTTTTATTGATCACTGTTCCCTAATTGTTATGCGGTAAGTTATCATAACCATCATTCCAAGAGCTTTGCTCATTACCTTCAAATTATTTTCAATATAATATGACAATGTCAAGTTCTTTGTCAAGTATTGTTCATAATAATTAGATGATAATCGACTAATATTGACATATAACCAATTTATTGAGTGGAGTACCAAGAACTTAGTAAATTGAAAGAAAGAAATTAAAGTTAAAACTATAAATTTACATAATAATAAAATGTTTAAAAACAATGTAATATAATATAGTCGATTATACATTATACTTTATTTACCACACTATGTTATCAAGAATTGTTTAGTTTACCATGGCAACTAGAAAAAGGCTAAGAGGGGGCATCCAAATACTTACTTTATAAATTTGAGTGACTGATAGTAATCACTGTCCACAGACTCGATATCACGTAGAGTTAGCTTCCGTTGAAGAATCCGCTTGTAGAAAGATAGCGTAAACCCACTATCTATAAACTTGTCGTGGAACAGGGCCTAGAAAACCAACGAAATTTATGTATTATAAAAGTATGCTGATTAAGTATAACTAGTAACCTGTTATACGTAGCTGAGCAATTATGCAGCGGAATTATCAATTTAGTAAAGGATAAATCTGCTTGAGAGCTGCACAGATATTTAGAACAGAACCTTAAAGGTTAACCCAACCCTAACCCTTTTGGTTAAACCTTTATCTGAATCAGATGACGCGGGCCACAATGCTCCGAATTATTAAGGTAATACACAATTCATCGGTATAATAGGCTTTTCTAAAATTAAAGTCCTAGAAAGAAATAATGAACCATATAGAAATGAATTTATAAAACACAGGAATCTGAATAACATAAGTTCGTTAAAAGACATATTCTACTTAATATGAGATAAATAATAAGTATCCAAAGATCTTATCGTTTTGAATTTCGACTTTAATTGCTAGACTCCATTTTGGTGTCCAAAAATTTTTTGGCTTCGAAACTGGAAAAATGAAAAATTTAAAGAGATCAGCTACCTTTGTGAACTACTATAGTAACATTGTCAGCAAATTTATTTAACACTTTTGGCAGTGTTCGTACGCCGCTTTACGTATAAAAATGTGAACAATATTCCAAAACTGTCCCAAGACTTCCAAAAAAGTTAAGAAAATTAGAAAAAATACTTTTAACCTAATCTAGATAATATAAAAATCAGTACGTTAAAAATTCGAAAACTTGAAACCTGAAAACATATTCCGTTTTATCATTTTCCATTACCTTCGTCCTCATTTTAAAGATTTCTACTCCTTTTTTTACAAAACAAGTATGAACAGTGCTTTATACTGGTCGTTGTCAGGCCATCCTTTAAACCGGAAAACTTTTATGTACATAATATAACGGCACTCACCATCCCTATAAATCGTCCGATAAACTTGAAGTAGGAAATATACTCAGGCACAATATGGGAGGCCGAGTTGATCTGGAGAGCGTAGTTGTTCCCTCCGACGTACTCGAAGAGGCAGTACATTGGGTTGAGGATCTCATGGGACAGATGGAAGAACCACTCTCTTGATACAGGGAAGATAGAAAAAGATACAATTATTAAATCCTAATTGGTTATATTGTAAATAAAATAATCGATGTTTATAGATAACAATATTCTACATATATTAATATAATATAGTATACAACATAAAACTTGATGTTCAATTATTATTAAACCTATTTAATAGTAATGCCAATATACTGTATAGTAATGCCAATACATTATCAGATAAACTAGAGTAACAGATATACTTAAGGAGAAGGTAATCATTGGGAAATGTAAATATTTGTGGTTAATTATGTTTAAAATTTGCATAACTTTAGTTTACAAAACGCAAAAAATTATAATTTTATTTCATATAATAAATAGAAATTCAATTACCCAACGCTTTATTAAATTCGTTTACCTCGCCACACCACCATAATCCAGCCCAGTCTCTCCTTTGAAGACGATACAGAGACGTTTCTTGAGATCCACCGAAGAGAGACGAATAATCTGGAGTGATAAAACTCCCGATAAAAATTCCGATAACAGTTTATCAGTGCATACGTATAATCAAATAAAACAAATAGACACAGGAGAAATTCACTGCAGCCTATTATTATTTATCAAAAATAATATAGTAAATTTGAGTTAAACTACATTCGTTATAAAACCTAGTTACCTGAATACTTTATTTAATCAACGGGAGATGTAAGTATAAATTTTAGTAAACAACATTAATGTAATATAGTATGGTAACTATAATTACAATACAGATACCACTGAAACAATTTGCGTGCATTAAAAAATGAAAGCGGAAGTGCTAAAATATTCTAAAGAGGACAATTTAGTAAAATATAATATTTTATGTTAGAATTTAGATTTTTTGCAAGAAATTTTATATTAAGCATCTATCAAAATAAAAAATAATTATAATACAAAAACAAAATAATAAGCTGATTGCCTAGTAAAAATATGTTTTAGATTACTAATAATACAAAATCACCAACATAAAAACACATTATCTTGATTTAAATATAAGCTTTTAATCAACATTAGATACATAAAAGAGTATTTATTATAAAATAACTCTAAAGAAATATTAAAAAATAATCTAACATTAATGTGATGCAATACTTAATGAGAATTTATGAAACCAGCTAAGTATGTTTTGAAATATGTTTAAATTTTGAAGTACATAATTAAAATAATGGACATTGTTTTAATAGTTAATTCCGTTGTTTTTTGTGGATTAATTTATTTAATAGTTGTGCATTAATTTAAAAAAATTTTTTTGTAGTTTCATTTATAATAATGGTTTAAAATATATAAAATATTTAATCATTTCAGATTTGTATATTTTGAAACAGGATATATTATATTCAGTACGTATTCAAATGGTATGAAAACACTATGTTTAGCATAAATTAATTAAATTAAACAAGGGTGTAATAATTATAAAAAGGAGTTTGTAACACAATATGGATTAATTACGGCTATAGTGAACAAGACCTACATATTAAAGCCAACACAAAAAATAGCGTCAGTGAGCCTACGATTTAAATGGTTTATTTTACAAAAACAGCTATCAAATAGCTTTTACTTTAAAAAAAAGAAAATAAGAAAGAAAGAAGGGGAAAAGGCATAAACAATATTGTTATAATTGATTTACCGCTCACTATCACTCTCTATTATACTTACTAAAAGAAGAACACGTCTAAATGAACAAGATACTCTGAGTTCTTAAAATATTTAAAAATGAATAATAATAACGTGATACAGCGTCATGTGATATAGCTTTTTAAGTTGAAATTATATTACTTCAAACTAGATTTGATTTACTTAATGGAGTAGGCCTTCCGGATTGAACAAAGAATCCACATATTAGATAAGACATTAAGATATCTAAATCATAATCAAATAAAATTTACAAATTAAAACTACGATGAACAAAATTGTTGTGTTTAATAAATTAGGTTATTAGAAAAAAATCATATTGTCTAATCCTAATTTTCAACAGTTTTTTTTCTTCTTTTTAATCTATGATATAGATGAATATTATAAACAATATTTAAAAAAATTATTTGTCAGACAACATTTTATTGTTGTCAAAGAATAGTTATAACAAAATTAAACGATTATATTAAAAATGTAGCATCATAATGTGTTACGTACAGATTCAAACTAAATAATGTTCGATTGTTCAAAAGAATAAAAATAGTGATAGTATAATGACTGAGGAGAACGTATCATCCTCTAAAGTCTAAAGGTGTACTACAATGCGCCAACTATCACCCACCTGATGATAGGAGTCGTCGAGTAGATTGTCCCTGGAGACGTGAAGTTTAAGGTGACTGCCGGAGGACTTATTGGCGCACTGGTAGCGAAAGGTCTCCATCTTCCACTTGAAACTGCGCTCATAGTGCAGTGGTACACCGAATGCTCCGATTGAACTAAGGGAGGAGTCAAGAACGATGTGCTGAGATAGAAGCATATCAGTATGGCTTCAGTTCAGTCCAAAACAAAAACCATGAAAATGGACTTAATTTTCTAAAATAAAAAAATGATTTTCTTAAAATATTAAACCAGAGTAAGGAATATTCTTGATTAATATATTGAATTGATCATGAATTATTGAAATGAAATATTAATTGAAATAAATAATTATTTATTATTGATGAATAAATCAACAGTTTAAACAATATTAATATTTAGCATTTTAAAGTGTCACAAAAATCCCCTACCATGTCAATATATTTAAACCACAATCTCGATTATTATTAACTAAAACAAAGTTTGATTTTTTTGATAATTTTGTTTGCCAGTAAGCAATAATTTCAATAAATATTTATTATATTATAATCAGTCGGCAGTATTGAACTCTAATTCATAAAATAAATAATATGTTAAACATAATAAATTTAGTAAAATAATCTTTTTAATGAATTAAACCTAGCTTATTTGATTTAAAGATTGTGAACCTTTCTAAACGTGTTTCCTTTTATATATATGTTTATAATCTAATGTATCTCACCTTTTATATATAATAATTTGATATGTATTCGTTTAGATTAACTTTGAGCTTACTTGTACGATGATTAGAAAATAGCAAAATTAGATCCAATCTTTTCCATAGATGGTCAGAGCAAAGGGGTCAGATCAAAGTTTTCTAACAAGCTAGAAATATGATGCGGATGTATAGATATAGGTAGTTCTCCTTATTAATCGGACAGTATTTATATTTGAATGTTTAAATATAACAACAGATTGAGGTGAATCATGAAAAATGTATATTACTTATCAATTATTATCTAGTATCGATTATTATCGTCTTATATTTAAAATCAAGAGCCGCTAAATAAGTTTTTCGTGAAAATACGCGTAGGGCTGATCGAATATGACAAATATTTTATTTTTATCACTGTAAGCAAAACTGTAATGTCATAAATACAAATTCAATTTGTCAATACAATTTTATAAAAATCAATTGTTTGATACTCAAGATAAACTTTAAGTAAAATAAAAAGTTGGAACATTTACATTGACAAATTACAGTTTTAGTGTCACATTCATGGAGTATAGTAGCCGTCGTAGCTACATAAAAAATATGATAAATCAAAAAATAAAATCGACACAAATTGAAGCCTAACAATATTGTGTCTGATATTTTTCGACTTACCCAGAAGTCTTGCCAGTCCTGGGGTCCACAAAGGTGGTCATCTTGCTGGCATGATCGACAAAGTAGCGATAGCCCTCGGGTGTGTAGCGCATCTCCCACCCCGAAGGCAGGGACTTCTCATCACTGTTGCCATGGGTACGCGGATCCTCCCACTGTGTGGTACAGTTGTGATGGTTCACGTAGTAGGTCTTGCTTCGTTCGTCAACACGCTTCTCTGAAAGGGAGCACCGATTGGATATAAGTCAACAGGCATACTAATACTTATTCGATTAACAATTAAGAAGGAAAGGACATTATTGTACTTATCTTTATGTGACTACAACAAATTAAGAAAAATGATCTAAGTAAAAATCCAAATTAACAAAGAGTCCGGATAACCAGCGAGTTGACTCACCCCACCCATCCGGTAGCTGGCCTAGAGCGGCCTCGAGAGCAGCACTCGGCGCGGTCCCGTTGACGTGCCTGAGCCGGCGATACTGGGCCCAGCGTGCTTCCCTCCGCTCGCGCCACTCAGCCGCGTCAGCCACCAGGCGAGCGCTCGGCTGTACCCAGGTCGTCGTCTCAGTGTTGTGGTCGGCGAAGTAAACCCGGTTCTGTTCATCCACACGCCGCGACCATCTGGGTGGACCGGGGGGGGGGGGGGATTAACTTCACTTAATTTAATAAATGCGCTAAATAAACACATTAATTTGAAACAATCATTGTTTCCATCAATAATATGTTTAAGTAATAAAAACTAGGATCATATTGTTCATAACAAGTTTATTGTACTATCTCACCATAATTTGGAGAAAATATATCCTATACGAAAAACATATATTTATAATGCTTTTAATTTGTACACAAAGTATTACGTTTATGCTCAATGTATTTTTACTGGTCCAAAATTAATTTAAAAACATAATGATCTACTATCAAGTATGTACTAGTACCAGAACAATTCGTACTGCAATGAGAAAAAGAGTTTATTTTAGGTTTGAAACTTATCTGAATACCAATAAACAACATTCTAACTTGATGAGATCAACTGTTTACCCAAAAACATTATATTTCAATTATCTCACTAAATTGTTTGTTCTTCAGAACCTACCCTAGTCATTATTTTTAACTGGATGACCTCTTTTCCCACAATGTAGAGAGCAACTACTAGCCCGGTTCTACTGGAAAACAATGCATAAACAGAGTCTTGTACTGACCCACTGGGAAGGGTCTCCGGTTTGCTCCAGGAGGTCGTGTGTATGAAATCATCCACGTAGTACACCCGACCGTCCTCCGTCTCAACTGATCGCCAACCTTCCGGCAGTTGACCGGATCTGTCGGTACTCGGATCGCCTGTCTCCTCCTGTTCGATAGCTGCGGCTCCCCCGTTGAGGCGAGATTCCGCACCACCTGCAGCGTTGCCTATGACAACAACAGTAGTTAAGCAGTCATGTCAGTTAATAATAACAACAAACAGTTTGAAAAACCCGTTATTACAAACTCAAATGCTTGCCATCGCATAATGTCCAAATAGCAGTCTTTTGCAAAGTTCACAAGTTTTCATAAATTAAGAGTATAATAGTTTGCATTATATAGTGGGAACATATTTCTTATTATTAAAGCTCCAGATATATGAACAGAACAATCTCAATATTATAAATTATTACAAAATAAGACAAACAATAGAAAAGTATTTTTTTAAATAATTAATATTATCTTAAGCATATTTACTGTCAATCAAGACTATAACATAATAACAAAAGTGCAAACAATTATATAAAAAAACTCAATTTAAATTAATGCTATAAAAACATTACTTTAATGAAATAATAAATACAAAAATAAATCAATGTTTGGTATAACTGAATTTTAAATTAAAAAAAAGTAGTTTGACTGTGAGAACCATCATTTAGGAGGAAAGGGGTTGGGGGCGGGGTTGAGAGATGGAGACTAAAGACATTATAAAATGAATAACCATTAGTTTAAATAGCAGTAATAAAAAGTAGTAAAACAATGTTAAAAGTATATGGTACACAGTAATCAAAGATTACCTTCAGACAACAGCATACGATACCTTAACGGCTAATAGTACACCATGAAAAAGTATGTTCACCCCCCCCCCCCCCCATTGCGCAATTTTTTGTTCCAGTTCTTCCCACCCATATTTTTGTACATTCTCCCATTTTGTTTAAGTTATTCCTCAACTTACTATTTTTTCTCTTATACCCCCCCTCAATTATTTCAGAGAGCGGTAAATCTTCTACAATTAAGAATACTACAACTAATTAGGAGACTACAACTAAGTCCTCCCACTGCACACTAACGTTAGATAAAATTTATGTTTATACATAATTTATAAGCGATTACATTGAAAATCAGATATAACTTCCTCCAATACCATGTTTTAAATTTGATGAAGATAACTTCTATTTATATTCCTGAATACTGAGACATTAGATTTCAGGATTAATTAAAGTAGTCTTCTGGCTATATGGAATGTTTAAATATTCTAAGAAAGCAACGACAAACGTAGTTTCATCAAGTACATAAACAAATAGGTGATAATTAAAACTGAAAAGATTAGTTTAAGCACAAAAATGCATTCTATAATTGATTGTATAGGCTTAGTAGACTCCAAATTATATATAATTAGATAAAAGTGGTTATTTTACAAAATTAAAACGTAAGTTTTTACAAAAACAGGAGTACCTTTTATAAGGCCTAATGATATTCCGTAAAAATTAAGTCATTTTTAAAAAGAGCTGAATAACTGTATTATGTTATAACAAGCTGTTACTTAAAATGTGTAATACAACCAATGTCCATTCACCCATAGACTAATGGATATCACCATACTTTAAGTATAACACGTGTGTTATAATATAATAATTAAATAGACAAATTTTAATAAAATTTCTCTAAAATTGATTCAAATTATATACCATATTTTAAAAAACAAACACACATAGGTCAATATTATTATTATGTATGCAGACAATCGAGATACCACCATTTAAAAAATCAAAATGATTTACCATAAACATTCGAGATAAATCATGCAATTTCAAAATGTTTATAAATTAAAAGTGATAAAAACCATAGACTAGGTCATCTTTAACATGGAACTTTCACTGCACTGCAGCGTCCACCCACCCTGATGAGCGACGTTAGACTCAGTCCCCTCAGTTGGAGGCTGTACAGCAGACACGGAGGTTGTCACCAGTCCACCCGCCTGGCCCTGCCCTAGTCCTGGGGGGCTAGAGGGTTCTGAAACGTTCCCCCCACTCGTGCCGCCTGGCCCCCTGCTCTGCGATTGCCGAGGGTAGTCACTGGATCTGCATGAGGGGATGAGGGATATGTGCAGCAGTGAGACAGATTCATCAATGGGGGCATCGAAGAGCCCGTATAATGAGGAGGTATGATTATGACATCTGTTGTATGGTTTTAGGTTACATTTGAAAGTTGAATATACATTGAAATAGATTAAGTGAAATTGGGGCAACCATGAAAAGCCTGCTTGGAAACTAATTATCAATATAATTAAATCTATAAAACGGAGTACAAATTTATTTAAAAAATAATAACAATATTATAATATTTTATTGAAGTATGCAATTGGAAATTGGAATATATATATAGCGTTACATATCCGTCCTATCATAGAATTTCCAGAGGTTGTTATTTGAATGGAACAGCTACCTACAACACCTAAACAATATATTAATTAATTATTAGTATAGTATAATGATCACATTATCATAAAAAATCTAAAAACTATAATTATGCGACCTGGTTTCGGTTTTATTAATAAATAATCCTTTTTCAAACAAAGTAAGAATAATTATAGTTAATTAAAATCTTAAAATGTAATTAATTAAATATTTAAAATTTGATTTGAAATATTGAGATAAATAGAAAAAATCAATCATACAATGGGCAACATCGATAGTAGTAATAATAATATTTAATCAATTAACTAATTAATCAGATTTCTTAGTATAATTGAATATATAAGCACTAGTAGAAATACAGTCAAATTTAGTTTCAATAACAGCGGAATCAGCAACAAAAAATATTAAAATGCATCAGGTAAACAATGTAATAAAACATAGAATAGAGCCTGTCCCATAATAAAAAAATTATTGTTTTAGTGAATACTGACAATGTTATATAATGGAAAATTGCAATTATGAATCATTAGGTTATGTGAAACCAATACTAATTAACCAAAAACGTTAAAAAAGGAAGTGAAATACTAGAATGAATTTACTGATATTGTTAGGGGAAATTCAGTAAAGTTCAGTTAGTTATGCAGCCTAGTAAATAAATTAATTAAACATAAGCAGTACAAACAACAAATATTATGATTGTAACATCTTTTTAGGAAAAATAATTCAATCAATTCACCATATTAATTACTTTTACAAAAACTGTATGCTATAGAGCGATTTTCAGAAGATATCGTGAGTCAGTGGCAATCGCATTTAACTAACAGCGCACAACTATTCAGTACAATAACTGTAATTATATTATATGCACAAAATTAAATATATATTCAAATAAAAGAATGGTTCATTTATTATTGTAAGAAAAAAATTTAAAGATAACATCCCTAACAAAATAAATGTATGATTTGGTTGGCTGCACATGGTTCATTGCTTTTTTTAAATATTGAATGTTGAACTAGTTACATTAAAAGTTAAACAAATAAATTAATTAAAATAGCCCAAATTGAACACTATTTATTCATCAATGATCAAATATATATTTTTATTTCTATATGTAAGTTATAAACAAATCAAGATGACAATCCATCCATAATTTTCCCATCCGCACACATACAAGAATAGTTAAAATCATTTCACAAGCGTTTGATTCAAATTATAACAGTAGTAAACATATTTGAGAATATTAACTTTATTTGTAGCCATTAGGCACACTTTTTAAATTAACGCATTTTAATAATAACAAACAATATTATATTCACTATATCATTTTAAAGGTGACTAAACTAAACCTGTAAAATATCTAGAAATTATAACTTTATAATATAAAGTCATTTCAAACTTGAAACAAAATAATTTTTGAACATAATAATATGCTATGTATGCGTAACAACATATATATGTATATTATAATTTATTTTGCCACAGAATCGGCACTAACCGATTTCTGTTGCGAGCAGATCTCCTAAATCCGGAGAGAAGGTTGAACCCGGTGGAAGACGATGAGGCTGAGTCACCGCAAGCCACCAGGGACCGGGAGGAAGAGGGGGGGGCTAGAGTTGAGATGTCCTGATGGACACCGGAGAGGCTCACCGAGAGTTGGCCACACTCGGAATCGTCTTGGGGGAGCCGATGTAGTGGCAGAGAGAGGTTTACTGACTCCACTGAGAGGGTGTGGGAATGGGGTATCAGCAGTGATAGGTGGAGGTCACATGGTAACATTTTATAGTACATTTTTTATAGATCAGCACTTGTTTTGGGAGTCGATCAACATTTAAGCATCAATCTAAATATTTTAAAAATACATGCAGCAGTTATCCACAACACAGAACTTAAAAAAATAATGACATGTACTCAAAAAGCATGGCAGATAACGAACCCTGACCTTCTGTATAGCGTATTTTTAATGATATGGGTAAAATAAATTGATTGTAACTTAAATATTTTTCTTCGTCTATTGAATATTTTAATTTAATAACATAGCATATTTGGACTTGTGCTAACAGTAATATTTTATACCTTATAATGGTATAACCACAAAATTACCTCACTTCATAACAATGTTTTAAACTCCAATACAACAACTGCACTAAACTGCCACTATCACATTGTGCCAACATTTAAAACATAATCCTCTCATTTCCCACTTCAATTCTTGCCTTTCTATATAATTTACAATTAAGTATCTTTCTACATTGCTTGTACATGCTAAAGTTACTTCTCTTTAATTTGTTATAGAATGCATAATTTAATTATCTTTATGGAAACTATTGTTATCGTCAAATTTTTTTTTCATAATTAATCAAAGTGAATAATTTACTAAATGTTATGCATAGTATGTCTAGTATATTTTTGTAACTATAAATTTAAACACTAGCTGTGAGACAATTTTTATATAGCGTGTCTCATTTCTGAAATTTACTGCGTGTCTAATCTAATTTTACAAGTTCACATGATTGCTAAATTCATTTTTCTACTATGGATGGTTAGGGGGCCTGTCCCTGTGTGGTTGTATCTTGATTGGTGCTGAACAGCAAATCATGTGGTAAAACTTAACAGGCTCTCGGTATGCCTAGTATATATTTTGCTGCTGTAACTATAGGCTTTAGCCATATGTTGTACTTGAGTAAAAACCGAATTATTGAACGGAAAAAAGCAAAAAATATGCCAACTAATAAATTATGTAATATACTACCATCATGCATTTCAGTAATTTATATTGAGATGAATAAACCAAATGTGATACAGAATATCAGCTTACATATTCCATTATTGGCTACCAACAGTGAATAAATATCGATAGTTGTTTTTCCAATTAATTTATTGGCCAGGAGATTGAATCGATTGAGGACTCGGAGCAACACACTGGAATAAGCGGTGACAACAACAGTTATGGATTCCGACCATTCAGGGCTCCACGAGTGGGGGCAGACCTTAGTGTTCCGACAAATAGTGCCGTCAACGGAACATTCAACAAAGAGGTCTCCATTCTTACTAAACAATCCTGCGGGGTTGTGGATTTCACCCTTGTGTACTGCAAATAGAAAAAAGCACAGTATGAAATGCCAGTGTTTAACAATTATTATTTTAATAATTAGGTAAAAAAAATCTCCAATAACCATACTATTTTATTTATTTGCGCATATTTATTTTTGTAATAGAAATAGTTTTTTAATCAATCCATTTAAATAATCTTAATTTAACATGAATATACTATTTTAAAAAAGTATAAACAAATTGTTGAACAATATTAATTGTGAAGTATAGTGACAAAATTAAATTGAAATGAACTATATGCCAACGTTATATTGTAGTTTTTTTTAATAAAAAGGATTAGTTTAATAAAAAAAACAACGTTTTCCGCATGAAAATATAATGTGCTGAATTTTTTATTAAATATAACACTACATTTTTACACAACAATATTACATTCTGTATTATATAATATATTACAATTAAAATATCACCTTTTATTTCAAGCTGAAACAGATTGGGGCTTTCGTTAGTAGTAGATTCAATCATGGAATGTCACTAAACAAATAAGAAAATGCAAACATTCACAATTAATTTCACATTATATATATATCAACTTTTAAATTCTGTAATCATCTATAATTATAATATTATGATACACATAGCATATGTATGTCTAACTATACCTAGTATGTACGATCAAATATATAAACACACATATAAATATAAAAAACTTCATATAGTACAAATCGAAACAATTCATGTTGAAGATAGAAATTTCATTTAGATTAACTCATTAATTAACTCAAAATAAAATTTCTGTTGCCTTGGCTGTAAGAATCAAAATTTGATAGCTTTTCTGTTTTATTATGAAATTTACTTCTGTTCACTTCCTATTTTCATATATGTGCTCTTTGTCATATAGAAATTGTTCTTGTTCATAATTAGGTAAAATTTGTTTCTCCAATAACCATACTTTTTTTATACATTCGTGTATATTTATTATTATAATAGAAATAGTATTTTAATCAATCTATTTAAATCATCTTAATTTAACATGAATATGATATTTAAAAAAATAAAATTGTTTTTGTCAAAGAAATTAAATTTTTGATTGAACAATACATGTATAATGTGACCCTGCTTTTTTTACTCACTTGCTAACTAAAAAATATAATAAATATAGAATCGAATATTTTAACATACCACAGAAAATTGTGCTATTATTGAACTATATTATACCTCCCTGGGATTTCTTACTTGCAGATTATATCAGAAGCTAAAACTTTCAACATTAATAGAAAAAAATAGTTTATCATAAAATACACACATTTAACTTGAATTATAAAATTAAATTGTTTAAATATTTAGCAATTTAAAATAATACTCAAATAGCATTTGTACTACTTAAAGCTTATTTATATAAGTAGTATAATAATAATAATATACTAAATTATTATAAATGTTGTGATCTGGAGCATTAATCAAATGTTATAACATATGTGGTTATTTTCCCCCAGTTTTCCTAAACTGGAGTTAATGATGCAATCAGGTCACTTTTTTGAAAATAAAAATAGCTCGACAAGTCTTTAGAAAGTATCTGTATACAGAACGTCAGCTTAATCAGATGATAGGAAGTATGTTTTTCCAGGGGGAGGAAGTAAAATATCCCACCCCCCAATATGTATGTTTGAGGTTCAAAGTAAAGAGTCAAAATATCATCTAAACTGGATAGGGGATATATAAAGGGGAGAAAATATGACTAAACAATGGTGCTGGACTTTGGACCCTCAGTGGATACGAAATTTATATGAAAGTTATTAACATAGATTTAAAGTATTGAATAATTTCACATAGATATAATATAAAACATAATCTTTTATTAATTTGACTGATTTGATCTTAATAGAGACGACCAATGCTTCAATTAGACAGGTTTGATGTAGAGGTAACAGTGTTTGATTATATTAGAAAATTCATTGTAATATACAAAATAATTAAAAACCAGCTAAATTTTATATAATTTTGTTATTCTGTATATTTTTCACAATAAAAGCAACTACAAATTATGAATGGCATTAAAAATAATCGTAAATTGTTAGCTTATAATATTCATTTCTCCATGGCTAATTAGAGATACAACATTTCAACAGCTCATAACTTATAAAAGGAGAACAGTTAGACATAAAGTGGAACATCAAATTTTCAATTTTTTTAAATATTTATTGTTTATTCCGTAGTTTAGTTGCTGTTTTGCTTATTAAATTAATATATTATATTATCATAATGTGAAACTATTGAATTTTCCGTGTGTTATTTAAGGATACTTAATATTTAAAAAAATATTATATTATCTATATTATTATATTTAAAATTTAAATACAATATATTAACTTCAACATAGTAAATGTATTTATTAAAAATACCATTTTAAAGCTTACAATATCAATATATTCGAGTTTTATAAATATTTATTGACTCTTATTCCAACACACTAGAGAGCTAAAAATGGTCAATAAAATTTAAAAGTGCTCTCATTGGAATTTGACAAGATCGATTTTCAGAATGTTTGCACCAAAATATGTAAAATTTTCCTAAGTTTCCAAAAATTGGAAAACAAAAAGAATTCAGTATTATGCTATTATATAATAAATATATCAAAATAATAGCTGTATTGAATATCACAAACATGTCAGTGACACTTTAACAGAGTATATGATGATATAGAATAATAAAACAATAAGAGCAAAATAGAAAGATTTACAAAAAAGAGTAGAAAATTGAAATAAAAAGTAAATGTCAAAAGAAATGAACAATATAATTTTTGAATCTGGTGGCTCTACAGAAGGGAACTCGAGAAATTGGTTGCCAGGTTAGGTATCCTTTTTTTGTGGAGTGGAGAAAGGATTTCATGTAAGAGTTGTTCTTTTCTATAATGATAAGGTCAACTTTTCCATAAATGCACATTATTTTTGCAACTCCTTTTTAAACCTTCATTAGATGATTAAGGTTATTTTGGGATAAATTGTAGAAAACAGGAACCCATATATCAAGACAAAGTGGATAAGCAAGGCTATTTTAGAAATCTCAGTTTCTCTTTTTAATAGTTTTGAGGATTTTCAGATAGAAAAGTATTTTAGTTGCCTTGGTGACAGTAAGCAAAATCTGATAGACTTTCATAAACCATCCAGACAGAAAGCAAATTTCCCAAACTGTCTGAATGAAACTGATGGCTAGCTAACCATTTGGACAGAAAATAAATAATAAATAATTTACCTATATACCTTGAAATTAAAATAAAACAACATATAAAAAATATTTGTACATTATTAGTCTTACTGGTGTTATTCTATTGTAATTTTACCATAATTGTTATTTATATTACCCTAAATTTACCATTTATTGTATATGAAGTTGTTGGGAAAACCACATGTTAATTATAGTGTTAAATAAGAAATGTAGAGCATTTCCATTTGAAAATTTTAAAAATGTTATGAAAATTTAAAAGCATTTCATCTGCTTTACTACTTTAACATTAATATTTTATATTCTAAACCGAAGAGAAAGAAAAATAAGGTGGATATTGAGTATTTGAAATGTATATGGATCATTTGCAAATTATTAATTTTATGAAAACTGAATTTTGAATGCTCAGTGAATTTATCACTATTTTCATTTAAATTACTTGATACCTTTGTAATGCTAATTGTAAAGCTAAAGTTGCTCAAAGCATTAATAATAGAGGATGCAATGATTTATAATTTTTACAAAATGTATCTTTCACAAGGTGTTGGTAAGTGAATTTATGCATAATCTATTTATTGTTTATATTCCTCAAATTCCTTAGTGGTGTTTGTGTCTTCTTCAAATAATTTCATTAACTGATATTATTATATCTTTTATTGCCCAATGGTTTGAGAACTGTCTGGACCATTTCATACTGTTTAAATATTCCCTTTCTGTCCAGTTGGTCTGCAAATTGTCAGAATTTGTTTACTGTCACCAACATCTACATGGAGGTCTAATTCAAGGTTTCTTGATATGGTAATTCTAAAAAGTTTGTCATTTTTTATGTGTTTGATTTAAATATTGGAAATTTGAAAAGCTGGCATGTTGATGCTGTTTTTTGTATTTTTTATAACCACTTATTTTTGTTTTTGCCATGTTTATAGTCAGACTGTTTTATGACAACCAGTTTAGTAGGTGAGTTAATTATTCTTGGAGTGTATCATCCTTATTTCTGTGAAGGAAATTGGTATAGGTTAGATTATTGGTATATTTAGTGATTTTTTATATTGTAATGTAATGGTTTTAAGCTGTCAGTGATGCATGCAAAACATTTCAGACAGGAGCAAGAATTCTGCCCTGAGGTACTCTGCTGAGGCCCAGTCTGATTACTCTTCCACATTTCTAACCCATCATTGGCATTTGTGGTGATTTGGAAGAAGTTGAACAAGATGCTGCTTATATTATTATAATTATTAATATTATAGAATTAGTTACTTCTAATTTTTAGAATTGTAATAATAGAAATAGTTAGAAATAATAGAAATGTAAGATTCTAGACTATAAGATCACAGAGAATGTGAAGTATTGGGGGCCAAGACTATTTAGAGTGGGGGCAAAGAGTTGTGATAGGAGCGCCAGAAATATGCAGGGGTCTTCAATAATTGTACATGTAAATATTTTTTATATTACATATACTTGTGACCTATATTTTATTTCCGTTAACCTTCATACATTTATTCATTTTTAAAACTGGATAAATTTTAAGTATTAGTTTTTGACATTTTGTAATAGTATTTTTAGTATGTAATGCTAGAAAATGTATTATATATTTACTTTTTATAAAGTAATATTTAATAATTAGGTCAGCTGAGTTATTATAATCAGTTATGGTCACATATTTATTTTCAGCAGTATATAACAAGAGAGAATTTGTATACTTGCAATATCACTTACAACACACAACATGCCAGTAGTAGTACCAACACACTGTTTTTTGGTAATTTGTTATTTACTGTTATTAAATGGATTTATCTTATAGCAATAAAGTAAGTATGATTTATTTGTTTCAATAAGATTTACTGTTAATGTTATAAATAATATCCTCTCACTGAGACAGTCTATATTATTAATATTATTAACAATTTGTTATTCCTTTGTGTTAGATCAAAAGTTGGGATTACTGTCTTGGAAGCAGATGACAAGGCACCCTGAATTTTAAACCCCTTGATTAAAGGTTCATTAGTAATTATAATTGGAAGATTATTCAATTACACTTTTAGTTTTAAGAAGCAGCAAATTCTGAAAGTTAGTCAGAAGTTATTAGGCACATTATCCAGCCTGCTCAAAGGTAATTAGTAACTTTAGATTACATCTGTCATTCTCTATAACAATAAACAGAGTGGAACCCCATCTTTTCTGTAAATTTGTATAATCAATAATATATACCCTCTGTCCTAAAAGTATGTATGTGCATACTAGAGGGTGTAACAGAAGTAACCAGACACAATTTTATTCTGTAAATATATTTTGAAAGTCTGTCAAAATTTCTTTTGTAAGTCTGTCAGAAGTGCTTTTGAAATGTGGTATGTTGAGGGTAAGAAATGTGGTACATTGTGGATAAGCAATGTCTGTATGCATAATACTTAATTTTGGTCTTTTTAATAATTTTACTAACTAACTTTTGGTCTTTTTTAATAATTTTACTACAAAATGTTGGTCTTTTTTACTGGGCATCCTGTAATAGAGTAAAATAATTGCAACACGGAATACTGCCATTTAACTAAGGAAGAGTGAATAAAGGCTGTTCAATATTATTATAAGACAGAGAATGCTTCAGAGACTGCCCATTTAATTGCAAATGATTTTAATCGACTGGTTCCAAGAAGACAAAGCATAACAGAATTGATTCAGAAGTTTGAAGACATGGGCTCCATAACTGATCTGGCAGACCTTCGACCATCAAATCTCGTGATTTTCAAAGATGAATTCAGGCTTCTTTAGTTCCTTGAGAAGTGACTTCAACATGCAGACTCGCCCTTCAGCTTTTTGCTGATGGAGATAATGCTGGTGCAGTTAGCCATATGACAATCCAATGAGCTTTGAAAAAGATGGGTTTACATGTCTACCATCCAATACTTCTTCATGCACCCCATGAAGATGACCACAATAGAAGGCTGGAGTTCTGTCAACTGTTTAAGGGGATGCATACCAATGACCCAAATTTTATCAACAGAATTATCTGGACTGATGAAGCAATATCTGCGCAACATTAATGATTTGAAAATAGCAATTACTGAAGAAATCCAAGCAATCTCCCCATATTTAGTACAAAAAGTCTGTCAGTCTGTGCCTAGCCAGTATCAGAAATGTATTGACAATAATGGTTATCATTTCAAACATTTGTATTGACAATAATGGTTATCATTTCAAACATTTGTATTGACAATAATGGTTATCATTTCAAACATTTGTTACATGCTTAGTTAGTTACATGCTAATTCTGTAAAAATGGAATTTTAAATAAAATTTTATTTGCATATAAGTGTCTGGTTACTTTTAAATCAATGGCTGTCACGCTTGTGTTCTTACCTGCACCAATTATTTAAAGAAAATATTGATTGGTTGTATGTCTGAATTTAAATTAAGGTTAGAGTATCGCTTAAAATAAGTTGCATGAAAAATGCCTAGAGTGAACATAGCATTTGAAATTTCTGAAAGAGACAAGATTGATATATTAATATTTTATCAGATAATAAAAGACAATGTTGCAGAAGAATCACTGCATGATCTATGTTAAGAATATAGGGTTGGTCGAAACTATCCATCTTCAATACTAAGGAAATCTCAAGAATAAGGTCATTTGCGATCCAAAGAGTGGTCTGTATGACCCAGCATTCCAAAATGAAATGGAGCAGCTCATTTGAATGGATTGACATTGCAACAGCTCTTGTCATTGATTAGGCCAACTACTTAATTATTTTCACAATGTTGCAAACAGAATGCACAAGCCTCTAAAAATGAAGATATGCAGGAAAGTTGCACATCCTCCATTATCTTATCAGAATATTCAACATGTTGCATTTGTCAATGCCTCTCCTTAGTTTGAAATTAACTGCTTTTCTCAATGAGAAATGGTTGTTTTGCTTTCAACGGAAGAAGCATGTTTACCAGCGAAGTAATTTTCCTGTTTCATTTGAACACCCTCCATTGGCATTGCATACCCCAAAAATGATGTTTGTAGCTGTTATCAGTTCTGCAGCTCCTGATGCAAAAGTTGGTTTATGGCCTGTCACTGAAAGAAGGCTCTAGCCATGCAACAGTCACTACCACCATCAAAAAGATCCTTATTGGAAAGATGTTTCCCATGATGGACCATTCTTCTGCTGCCTATTAGTATTAGACAAAGAAATCCTGTGAGCAATCATGTGAGCAATTTGGTATCACCACTCTTCAGCTTGATAATGCCACTCCTCATGTTATTGAAAAAATGATGAAGCTTGTATTGCAGCAGTGATAGCCTGCCATCCTACAATTGGTGTCCTTAGAGAACCAGCACAGAGCCTTAATGTCAACCCCTTGGCCTTGGACCAAGTCCAAGGACTCTTTTGGTTACTTGCCAATAGGCAATAGGGTAGAGCACCATGGTACATGACCCAATCAACTGAGATGCCTTGCATACTGCCGTAAATGATGTTTGAAACTAATTATGCCACAGAGACTTAGTGAGTTTACAGATTTTAGAGTTGTAGATTTTACAGAGACAGTTTGTGACTGCATGATCAAACTAATTTGTGTGTCGTCAAATTGCATTACAATTGGGTGGAAATAGATGTAATAATTATGACTATGTTACTTCTGATTCTTTTTATTAAAAATATATGCATTTCACTTGATTCACTTTTTTTAATGCATGCAGACTTTTGGGACAGAGGGTACATATATTAATATACAGCAGGCAAGTCAGTTTAAAAAAACACTCCTCATTCAACCTTTTACTTTTAGAATTTGAAGGGTTCCAAATGTCATAATTTTTAGCGCCCCTCTTGCTGGCGGGGGGTCATGTACCTGATAACTTACGCCATTGGCATTGTCATTGAGTATAATCATTCATTTTAATTAATAAGCTAAAGGATTGAACATTGCCAATGTTCATTTGAAACAAACATAAATAATTCAAACTTAACAATGTCAATGAAAAGAATTACTTATAATAATACTATTAAGAACTAAAACACATTTAAAAATAAAATTATTTCTAAAAATATAATAAAAACTCAAGAACATATCATTACCTTTGGTAGGGGATAACTAACCAAAAAAATTGGCAATACACCACTTTGATTTAAGATCTACTAGCCTCGGAGAGGGTTAATGTTTATTAAACAAAATAGTATCAACTTTCATATTAATATCTTTTTTTTAAGAGAGAACTCACTATAGTTTATCGAACAATTGTGAAATATAAAACAAAGATTATGACAGTTCAAATAATGATCATACATATATATTTCACTAACTTTGTCCCTCAAAGAGTCATTGATTTTTATTGAGCATAAAACCATTTAATTAGGATAATAAAACAAAATTGGTCACAAATTCGTTAAAAATACGTCATTAGATTAAATTTATAATATTCAAAAACACTAAAGTAAAAGAAATGAAAGCCGTTGCCTACATTATGTACGCTCCACCGAAACGCAGCAGTCGTACATACTGTAAAACGCGTCATCAAGCGCGACATTGATTGACTTAACGGGCGCGTAATCGTTTGCGTCACAGGGCGTGTAGAATGAGTTTGCACTGACACCTCAGTGTGTATTCCCACACAGGATGCCCATATGACTAATTTCGAGAAGACAAGCGTCTTTCTGCAAGACTGTTCTACTTTATCATATATATCCTTTGTGGTCACAGAGAACCCGGCATCCAAATATATATGTTCTGTACATTTGCAGACGATACTGAATACCTCGTCATATCCACTACATCGGTCGGCATCTAATTAATCGCAATACCCTGGCCTGACAATGTGTATGCACTCTGTGTGTACTATTAGGACGAGATGTCGAATATATAATACTCCGAGAGTTGGGTATTTTGAATTTATACTAAGCCATTAATGTATTTTTTATTCAAATAGGAAGAGTGCTAGGATTATATAGCTAATTAGATGTTAAAAGATATGGAACAAGAGAGGAGGTTCATAGGAAAATATGATTTGGGCCGCCAAGAACATTGAAATTAGGTGGAATAACATTTCAAGAATCGCTTAATTGTTAGAAGATGATTTTATTTTGATTAGATACAAAACTGAACAGACAGTCATCTCAAAGAGTACATTTTTCAAAATTGTATACTTAAGAACTTACTAGTGTCATGGCAAGGTGTTTATCCCATAATCTCAACATAGAGTAGAAGCTTAACAGAGTTCAATGCTGTCAATACCGTCCTATTGAAAGATGTCTTTCCAAAAAGGTTAGTGTGAGAAAAATGATTTGTATGTGATGAGAAACGGTTCTTGTTGTATATGGCAATTACATTATAATATGCATATGTATATATGCACTTTGTATTTATGTCGGTGAATTGTACTCACTAATAAAAATGTAGTGCTTATACATATAGGTTTGGCTGTGTTCGTTATTACTGTTTAGTAGATTAGCTTTTTTAGCATAGTTACACTGATCTAGTAGACTGCCTGAAGTTATTGTCGGAAATGTAAACACTGATGATAGAAACGGTTGTCTAGTATCTCTAACTTGTCTTCTTTTACTTTTGTATATATACAATAATGGCGTCGCGAATTAAAAAACCTATGTACTAACCTTACAATGGCAGCGGACAACACACACGTTACGCACACGTTCCTAACGAAGTGTCGGTCACAGCGCCAACACAATTTCTACCCACCCGGGGGACCCTAACCCCGTGGAGAACATGAATAGGAATCTTCAACAATTTCAATATGTAGCCGCAGCTGGACTCACATAGCTGGCAGCAGCGCGGCGAAAGGTAATACTGCTAAATGCTCTTGGTTCAGAGGGGCAACGCATCTACTACACCTTATCGTACAGCGAGATTCAGGGATATGACGAGATACGCGACAGTTTACAATTGCACTTCTTGAAATCGGTCAATGTCGTTGTTGAACGATACCAGTTCCGATCCAGTGAAACAATTGATCAGTGGATTTCACATCTACGTGAACTGACAACCACATGTGAATTTGAGCAAATGGCTGACGAAATGATCCGGGATCAAATCGTAGAGAAGATTCAAAGTTCGTACATTCCGGAAAGACTTCTACAAGAAGCAAATCTTACGCTCGCTCAAACCCTACTACTATCTAAACAGCTAGAGGAAGCCGAACGGGTGGTTAACTCACTCCGATCGCCAGCGGGATCCACCTCAAGTGTAGAAGTAATCCGCAAGGGACCTTTCAAACAGAATACGCCCAATACGATGAGGGGATCAAACAAATTCGGGCGGAAACAACGGGATCAGGCCGGATCAATGTCGCAACCTTCTACAACTGGCAACTGCTACCGTTGCGGAAAGGCAGACCAGAACGCAGATTCAACCGCCTGACCGGTTAGGCAAGTGACCTGTATACAGTGCTCTAAGACTGGTATTTTTATCAAAGTGTTCCGGTTAAAACAGGTAAACATGGTCAGTCAACACGAGTCTGGATGGTCAGCTAAACAACGTAACAATCAGGGTGAGACGATCCATTTGTTAAATGTAGATACATGCATTCACTCAGACAATTTTATTTATCGTAAGATTATAGAACTGTTTACTGATACTTTTGTTATTCCTGAAATTAATGTGTTAGTTGACGCTGGAAGCGTAGCTATAATACTATAGTGCCAAAGTCTATGCTCGAGGACGGCATATGTAAAATTAATTTAATTGACCCCCAAGTTCCCCTAGTTGCGTATAACCAAAAGCCCCTAAATATATTAGGCAGATATTTTGCGGAAATAAAATGCGATGATGTTAAATGTAAAAAGTTCATTCACGTAGTTCAGAAAGGCCAAGCTATCATTGGTCTCGAAGCTACCCGCAAATTGAATATATCCTTGTTATTTAATGAAATTAAAATAATAAAATCTAATATACGAACTGATCTCTCGCAAATGTATCCGAGGGTATTTTCCGGTAATATTGAACAACCTGAAGTAGGTTTTGTTCACGCCCCTAAATATATTGGTAACTCCGGTGGCGCAACCATTGCGTATAGATTATCGTTTTCAGTTCGAGACGAAGTGAAAAAATATCTTGATAGTCTTAAAAAAAAGGAATCATTGATAAAGTAGACGCATCTCGGTGGGTTTCAAACTCAGTTGTAGCTCGCAAATCTGTTTCTTCTCTTCGTTTATGTGTTAATTTAAAGAACGTAAATAAATCAATAATACCTAACCAACTACCAAACTTAAGTCTAAATTGCATAATGCATCTGTTTTTTTCTAAAATCGATCTTAAACAAGGTTATTTTCAAATACCGTTAGCAAAGGAGTCTCGTGACCTTATTACAATTAGAACCCATGAAGGGCTATATTGTTATACTCGAGTTTGTTTTGGTTTGTCTTCGGTACCTTCCGCTTATCACAAAATTCTCACTAGCGTTCTTTCGAGTCTTGAAAATCGAGGTGTTATTCATTACATAGATGATATCTTGATTAGCAGTAGTACAAAGTCCGAGAATCAAGCTACGGTCACTGAGGTTTTGTTGCGTCTAGCAAAACACAAACTAGTTATTAATAGTTTAAAAAACGAATTCTTTGTTCGCAAAATTGAATTCTTGTGATACACAATTATCCAAAAAGAAATTCTCCGCTTGAATCAAACATTAAAGCGATTAAAGGGTTATAAATGCTAACTAACGTAAAAGAGTTTGCATCTTTTTTAGGCTCAACAACCTACTGTCTCAAATTTATTCCGCACTATTCGGACATCATAGAATCGTTACAAAAGTTATTACGCAAAGACGTTCCATGGAATTGGACAACGGAATGTTCAGCAACATGCGCAAATTTAAAAAAAAACTTAACATTTCGCTAATTCTAGCCCATTATAATTTGGATGCTATTACTATTGTTTCGTGTGATGCATCTTCGGTTGCTTTAGGAACAGTAATTTTGCGGATCCAAGTCGATGGATCAGAAAAAAACAGTAGTTTTTGTATCTCGCCCCTTATCGCCAACAGAGGGCAAATATTCTTCAAGAAAAAGAGAAGCGCTAGCTTGAATCTTTGCTTGCGAGAAATGGCACATTTTTTGTACATGGACCGCGGAGTAGGGGAGGCTGGGAGGGGCTAAGCCCCCCCGAATAAAAAGTTGAAATTCGGAAATCCAACATTATATTCGGAATTCGTATTATCCAATTATTGTAAAATTTTTTCTGATTATAAATCTATTTGAAATATACTCTATATGTTTTTAAATGTAATAATAATTAATATGCCTAAAATCATAGAGTAATACTCTATGTCTAAAATATAGGTATTATATGTGAATGTAAATAATATACATTTTAGAAAAAAATTAAATTATTAAAAATTCGGAAATTTTACTTTTGCTGAGCCCCCCCAAACGCAAATTGGCTTCGCGGTCTATGTTGTATGTAAAAGCGCTTCACTTTGCGAAAAAAATACGAAGCGATTACGTCGCTACTAGCTACTTCGAGTTCAGGGTATAGACCTCTTCGTATATATATCGCTGGGCAGACCGTCTCCATCAATATGATTTTGATGTTGGTTATAGACCTGGTTCTATGAATCAAGTAGCTGATGTGTTAAGTCGACTGCCGCGCCAAAATACTAATTCAGATGAGATAGACGAAATTCCAGATAAAATCGAATCTGTTTTTCAACAGATTTTATCTAAGCCTACAATTAGTAATAGTATAGAGCAGTTAGATACCGAAACAGGGTCGATCCTTTGTTGAAAGCAGTTCTGGACTACACCATTCGGGGATGGCCAGAACAATCTAAAATAAAGGACATAAATTCCGCAATTTTTTTCATGTTCGAAATGAAATTTGGTGATGATATGATCAAAATGTTAAGCTATCATTCCAGACTCCCTTAAACCGCGAGTGGTGGAATTAGCTCATCAAAAACACCCTGCATTAGTTCGTACTGAGCAACAATGCAAGGAGGTAGCATGGTGACCAGCAATGGACACATTTATTGCAGACTATATAAAAAACTGCGAACCATGCATTATTTGCGATAAAAGAAACGTTAATCGTACCCCTATTCATAAAAATCAATGGCCACTGCAGCCATAGCATACGTTACAAATCGATATTGCTGGTGAATACAAAGCGGTATTGATGCACGATCGTTTTTTGTGGTAGTCATTGACCTTTATTAGAAATTGTCAAAAATAGCTATGTGCGGTGCCATCACGTCGTCGGCGATAATCAAAATTTTAATCAATCTTTTCTCTAGATGGGGAATTCCGAAAAATATCACAACTCATAATGGCACACAATTCACTTCCTTTGAATTTACTAAGTTTCTCCCGGATTATGGGATTAAGCATAATCTGATTCCTCGATATAATCCGAAAGCAAATGGTTGTGTAGAACGTTTAAACTGATCTAAAAAAGAGAGTTTAAAAATTCAATTAGCAGAAGGGATTAGTTTCGCAAACTCCGTTCAAAATGTTTTAGTGTCTTATCGCGCAACTTCTCACGCCCTTACAAATAAATATCCAGCAGAGCTGATGATTGCTCGTAAATTAAATTTGTACTTGCACACCGTCTCGCAACAGGCGACTCCGATTTTACATCCTGAACAAAAATTAGAAAAATTAGTGCAAGTTAAAACAAACGAACAAGTAGATCGCCATAACTTAAGAAAGAAATCCGTTCCGATGAATTGCAAAATAAATGACTATGTTCGCGCTAGAAGACCGCTCTCTCCGCATAAATTGGAAACAAGGTTGTCAGACCCAATGCATGTCATAAAAATCAAAATACTATGTACAGTTCGATTAGAAGATGGTTCATTATGGAGCCAAAGAAGGTTAGTTCCTCGTCCTAAGATGAAGAGGAAGGGATCTATGAAGTCGATGAGAGTGTTCCGAATTTAAACGGTCCGTGAGAGTTAAAAACCAACATAACATATATATTTGCGAACTATAAAGTTCTTTGCACTTGTATTCATCATAGATATTTTGTATTTATGAATTGACATTTAATCATATTATACTCTGTTTTATATTGACTGATTGTGTACGACATTTTAAACTTATAAATGTGATTTAAGTTATGTCATAATTATTATGTATATGTGTACTCACCTTATGAAAGGGATGGATATTGTTGTATATGGTAATTACATTATACTATTGTATGTATGTACTTTGTATACATTGGAAAATTGTACTCACTAATAAGAATGTAGTGCTTGTAGGTTTGGCTGTTCGCCATTCCTGTTTAGTAGATTAGCTTATTCAACATAGTAGTTGAAACACTGAACCACCGCCCTCTAGAATATCACCTGATACATATTTCACTGTTGATACTTAATGTATAATAAAAAAGTTCAAATAATATGTTGTAATGTAATTTTTAATTTTATTATTTAATTTTTATTTCTTAAATAAAATATTAATTATTTAATTATTTAAATTAATTTCAACTGTTAACATTTCTAAAAGAATCGAAATGATAACTAGAAAGTGAGACATTATTAAGATGTGAAAAAATAGTTTAACATAATCAGAATATGAAAACTTAACATTAAAGTAATTATTGGTTCCTAATTTTTCTTTAAAAAATCGGAGTCGGGTATTTTCCGTTTCCGCTAGGCTAAATGGCCTTATGAATTCTAATAAAAAACCATTCACAAACCTTATCGCACCTAGAATATCATAGTTTAACTTTATAAATAAATTATTTTAAAAAAAATTGGGATTGTTCGACAATGTTGTGTTTCCATTTCCTATTCTGCTTTGTCTCGCAAATTCAGAGGCTGGATTTGCCTCTGGTCATCACTAGTCAATATTCATCAATGCATACATTTTATATTGAGATATTTATATGCATAACGTGTATTTTTCAACATTACTTTTTTCACACTATAAATTTTTATTGACTACTACATTTGATACAACATGTGAAATTGTATAACAGAAAATTTTACCAATTTATTGTTTTTATAATATTATATTAACAAAACATTATTTATGAACAAAAGTTGTAAAACATATTTAACTCACACACACTCTCTGTATTGTAATGAGTACTAAATTATTTTCCATATTAGAAATTTCCTTATCTGAATTACTGTTTTTTTGTATCCATTATGAAAAAATAGGCTTCAATGAATCAGATTACAAGTAGTAAGAATGTTTAATAATTTTAATATAAATTCAAAATCCTAGATTATCGAATATTTATTCCCAAAAAATCATGGTGCATAGATTAAAAATGTATTAATTTGGTATATCGATATGTTTTGAATATTATATAGAAAAGGTAATATTAGTGTAATATTTATATTGTGAAATAAGTTCATTCAATCGAACAATCAATAGAAATATATTGACTGGTAAGCCCTAAAAGTATGTAGGCTACTACATAATATATTAATATTGACTAAATTTTGAAAGCAGTAATCATGGATCATAACTGCTGACAAATCTATTTAATATTATTATCATTATTAATTAAAATTTGTAATATTCATCTGAATGACATTATTATAATTAATTGGGTTGTTACAGAAGTGAATCTAATTAATTTTGCTAATGTCCCAACTAACATGATATCTGGAGCCTCATCAAGTCAAAGAAGAAATAAGCACACCATCAAATAATAATGTGATATCTAGAGCCTCACCAGTGAATATCGCCAATGAAGATCAGAATATATTAGCATTTCTGAATGACGTGGATTTAGATCTTCAAGAAAAACTCCCTCAGAATTTGATGGTATAATCCTTAGATATTTTATAAAATTTTAATACAATTTGACTGTTGTCTCGATGGACTTCTTATTATTCCGGAGGAAGTGTGCAATTGCATTTGCAGGAGAGTGCCACAACGCAGTCGACGCGGGAGGACGCAATATGTACGATTTATTCCGGTTGATGATGATATACAGCCTATTGATTTTTTCGAGGTTACTGCTCCTCTGATTGAATCTACGATAAGTATCCTATTGGCTTCAACTCGTGATGAGTGTAAAGTACACCCGATCCTAGAGGTCAGAATCGCTCAGCTGGATTTAGACGGAGTGGATACCTCATAAAAACATACTCGATGAAACGAAATGAAAACAGTTTTTACGTTCTACTACTAAGTAATGTGGATGAGAAAGGAACAGCGGAAAATATCGCACAAATCTTGAAAACTTCATCACTTTGAATGAATATAGAGACTAAGAAGTTGGACTTGTGGAAATGCAATTTGTGGACGCTATTAAAACATTTTTTTGTGAAGAGTGTGTAGCTCTATGTAAAGATAAGAAGTAGCTTGTTGTAAACAAAATTGGAAAGACAACTACCGACTTGCCAGGTGGCTGTACAACAGCAAGTGTACCTTATTATAATGTAACATGGAGTTATTATACAAGTAATATTATAGACTATACAACCAACGTTGTTGAATCTGGACAATTTAGTGAATTCATAACCCTGCTTTACTATGATGGTCATTTTCACCATTAACCATTAAACAAAGACGACGACATTTATGGTAAAATCCCACTGAGTTCACAACTTGCCTGGGTGCTGGGATTTCATGAGTAAATTAATGTCAGCCAAAAAGCACTTGATTTGATTTGGAAGGCACCGTTTCATTTTGCGGCCAGAATAATAAAGGATGTAGTGATTATATTCGATGAACAAGGATCAATAATATGTACTCCGCTACAACGACCGGTTTGAGGAAGAATACATATTGGTGCTGAAAGACGAAAAGGCAAAGTACTGGTAGACAATGGAATATAAAAGTGACCCGCTTATGGACAGACCTCTGTATTAAACATATTTTGTGAATTCAGATCGATACCAAAATGTTACATCGCCCTCAAAAGAACTAAATGAACGAATATTCATTAAAACTGAAATTTGTTAAGCATAAAATCAAATGATGTGAAAACTAATCAATTGATGTTGGAAGCAATGGGAGACGATGCATCAAAAGACAAGGTGAAATACTGGGAACATATTTGGATTTCTGAGACGTATGCTTGTGCCACTGGCTAAGCGTCTCTTTGCTACAGCTAAACCTCATCTAAAAACACTGGTCAACAAAGTCAAAATGGATTTGGCTGCCAACACAGCTCTTTCGAAACGACTTGGATACTTTACAAATACCAGAAATACAGCTGAATTCTACGGACCGGTTTGTTTGGATATATACCTACACTCCGATTTGACCGCAGTAAACCAGAGTTCTGTCTTCAACGATTTGAAATAAAGGTGGCACTGGCTTTGCCTCCTTGTATCGTATTTGATAAATGTTGAAGAGCCCGCTATGTTTGTAATCCTTGTTGCCGTGATCACCGCAGAAAAGGTTTGTGGCCCGAATCACAAGTTGGTACGACCCTTGTCCGAACTGAAATTGTGCTGCTATCTTTTTACCGAGTCAGTCAAAAGCTTCAAAGTTCAGAGTCAATTTTAACCACTTCGTTCTTCGGAGTAGGTAGGTCTTACTTTTGCACCACTGCGGTTTGGCGGAGAGTTGTGTCAGTCCGACTTCAATCTTAGATTCGAAATATTGTATTGCCTCAAAAAGCGTGCAGTTATCAGCATGTCAATAGATAGGACGCCATGTTCCCGAGTGTAGGCACCGAATTTCTTCTCCAAAATGCCGGATCTGATAAACACTTTCTTTTTTACTAGTCCCGCAATACTCGTATCACATTATTTATTTTGCCACCTCTAGCTTCTTTCTTAGCGAGTTCTGTATAAAATTAATTACCGTTTCCAATTGTAACATGTTTCAAACTGTTTGTCACGTCTGCAGCATCCATTATAATTTTAAACATAAAAGTTATAAAATAAATCCAGATAGTGACGAATGTAAATACGACCATTCGCTTTGAGAGCAGGAAGCAGAATGACTTTTAGCTGTGAAAGCTTCTCTATTTATACTTTTCCTGACCAAAAATGGGGGGAGAGTGAAGGTAGGGGAGAAGGTAGGTGGAGGCTAATGGGGAATTATGGGGGTAGGGAGGTAGGGTGGGGTATGGGGTGTAGTTCAAAGGTCAAGTGGTGAGTCAGAATAGACTAATCCTATACTACTATCATTATTATTTATGATCCTATATGTGTACCAGGCAATAATGTGTTGAAGACTATGGCAAGTCACTACACCAAAGAAGGAGGCAAGCAAAAACTTTACGATGCAATAGAATTGGGTAACTTAGGAAAATTCGGCAACATTTCTTAAGAAAAACACGTACACATCAAGTAAAAGACGAAGTAATTTTCAACATTTTATTACACATTGGACAGCGTGGTCGAGAGCATCACTGTATACTGAAAACAATATCGTTTGGTTTTCAAAAAATTGTGATGGAAAGTTTTAAGTTACAACTGTCAAAGAAATTAGAGCTTTCCAAGCAGTATACAAATCACTGCATCAGTGTTACAGTTGTTAACCATCTACACAATTAACGCGGGTTTCAGCAATTCAGACATATCAGCTGTCACAGGACACAAGTCTGAAGAATGTTTAAAACGTTACATGTACGGTACAAAAATGACAGTAGGCATGTACAACATTTTCAAATTCACTTGCTTCAAATTCACCAAAAACATCGGTTGTAAAACTGAGTTCCTTCTTGTAACATGGAAATTACTCCGTCTGCTACAACATAAAGCTGTCCAGAAAACCCACCGTCCACGAAAAAAGCTCGATTAGCTTCATGTAGATTACTGGAAATTGACCTGTATAGACAATAAATACTTTCATAAGCGTTTTCTGATTAACTCATGGACTTTGGATTTCTGGAAATTAGTCTCGTTATAATTATTCGTTTAATGAACTTTTCCTATTATTGTAATCTATTCATGTTTATGCTTGAATTATGTTATATTATGTTTATATTATAATATTATATATAAATTATATTATGTCCCGACCTCTTCAACCTCTACACCGAACATGTTATGAGAATCGCAAAAGAAAGATTCAACGGCTGTTTCATCATAGGTGGCCAAAGAAACACCGATTTAAGATATGCGGATGACACTGCACTGCTCACAACCATCGCCCTCGACATGCAAGAATGGATCAACCTAATCAACGAGACTGGAAAGGAATACGGTCTACTCCTCATTATTAAGAAAACGAAACTGATGCGTTCCAACACACTTGATAAAACTAACATTTCTGTAGACAACGAAGTAATTGACTCAGTCGAGGAATTCAACTACCTAGGCGTCCAACTAAACAGCAATGGCGACCGTAAGAAAGAAATTAAGCGACGTGTAGGCATCGCAAAGACAGCTATAATGAAATGTGACCACATCTGGAAAAGCAAAGATGTCACATTCAAATCAAAAGTCGCTCTCATCAAAAGCATCGGCATTTCAACCATGAGCTATGGCTGCGAATCCTGGCTCTGCAACCCAAACCGCTCAACGATCGAGGCATTCGAGATGTGGTACCTTCGAAGAATCCTAGGAATCACATGGAAAGACTTCAAAACTAACAAAGAAATACTCAACCAACTCAACACTAAGAGGGAACTTTTCGCCCAGATCATCACGCGGAAGCTCAGGTTCTTCGGCCACACCATTCGCCATGAATCCCTCGAGAAAAACATCATGCTCGGCATGGTCCCAAATCCCAGAAAACGCGTCGGCCTCCAGCCTGGTGGATAGACGACATCCTCACATGGACTGGAACAACCCACATATGGCAAGCCGCTGACACTGCTGCCAAACGCTTCTCAAATGGATCCAACGATCAAACTGATTAAGGAACCTCAATCAATCAAAATGAGTCAGTATAATTTTTTTTAAATCGGTTGAAATTGTAAGTTAAAAAAAAGAAGTATATATATTTTATAATTAAATTATAGTCACTTTTGTTTTAGCCTATAACTTTTGATGTTTACAACTTATGACAACCAAACTTGATATGATGACTCACCATCATGATATAAGTTGTTTATACTACTTGAAAATATTATAAGTAGTATAACATTTTCAAATTTTTATATTTATTTTTACCATTGTGATGTATTATGGTCATATATTGCACGATGATTTCAATAAGGATTCTGACTAAGTCTAGTTCACTCAGCTTGATTTTGCTACTTACAGATTCATTTCGTAAAAATTTTGACTAAAAGGGACTGAAATTATTTTGTTTCAAACTAATAAAGAACAATTTTTATGAATCCAATTTTCTATTTAATTTACTTCTTTTTTTAGTACTGTATTATTTACAGTTTGAGAGTTTGAGATGAAATGTACATTAATATTGTTGGTGACCGCTACAAGTGTATTTTTAATTTGTGAAATTTAACATATGTTGGTTGTTGAAGTTTAAATATATTTGAGTTTAATTTATATATATATATTTTTAAATTATTATTTATATTATATTAAATAAAAGTTTATAAATAAGTTTAATTATATTTTATACGAGACACACAAAATCAGATAGAAAACGATATCGCGGAGACGAACATAAAAAATAGTCAGATTTCAGAAATTGTGATATTCAGGAATTTATTATATATATTTGGCGACAATTAAAATTAAAGACATTCAGAAAAATAAAGATAATTGAGCATATTTGAGTATTATAGAATAAGATTATGATGTTAATAGGATATTGCATACATTGTTACAAGTACAGTTAAATAGTATTTTCCATATGCGTATTATAACGTTGTTATAACCAGTTGCTGCATTAAGGACGTTAGTCAAACATATTTTGTTTACGGAATAGAATTGTACTGAGTAGTTACGGAACTATTAATATATTATTATAATAATATATTAATATTTCCGTAACTACTCAATTGGTTGTTTATAATTGTTCAATTTATAAATACTGAATACCGTTTATCGTCGTGGGAATTAGGTTACAAATACAAATGTTGTTTGGAGAAATCCACTGTGGTTTGAATAGAGATGATTTTGGGGTTTAGGTATGATTTCGTAGAAGAAATGAATACGCTACAGTGTTGTGAATTTGAATATGAGAATTGTGAATTTTTGATAGAATTATATATGATTTCAAGAAGAAGTGCATTTGGAGGATATTGTTTTGAGATGTGTTATTCGAGAATATATATACATAGGTCGTATTTGTTGCCATATAGTTATTTATTTAGAGATGCGAATAATATTGCCTTAAACTGTATTATTTGGGAAAGGCACCACCAACCTTTTAAAACATTGCGAAATCAAGTATTCGGAAAGTATCTTAAAGTATAGAAGAATTGCAATATTAGAAAGATATTGTATATAGTAAAGGATACAATGAGTAAGTTGTTATTAAATGGTTTGTAATAAAGTATATGTTGGAGGAAATAGCATACATATTTATACAAAAAGAAGATATAAAAGAAATTGGATATAGAGTATTGTTATAATAGATATAGTATTGAAATATGCTTCGTTTGATTTGAGAAAAAGTTGTAGAATATTAAATTTATGAATATTGTTGAAAGACTTATGCTGTTAAAAGTTACCTATAAAGGAAGGATGATAAAGAAGATATATAGTGTTGTTATTTATTATTTAATTAATTTTAATTTGAGACATATATTATTTTTATTTAATTTCAAAATGTTTTAATCTATCTACAATATCATAACATTTAAAAAAAGGATGAATATGAATTAAACTGGAAAAAATTACTTACCAGTTATAGTATAAGTTTTGTTAAAGTGATATGATTTATGGTTATGATATTAATGTGGTTATGATAAATGTTACGAAGATTTGAATACAGAATAAAAAATGTGTATAAGGTTACTAACTTTTAATATTTAATTTATAAATATAATTTATTTAGTCTGTCAAATTTCAAACTATTTTCATAAAATTGTTACTGACATATAGCTATTACAAATTTATATTTATTTAATTTAACTATACAAAATAAAAATATTGATTTAATCAGCAGTAAATCACTAAAATGTCTATAACTCTGTCAAATTTTAACCGATTTTCATAAAATAAGCACTGACTCGTAGCTATTCGACAAGTTTATCTATTTAATATTTCATTTTACCACATAAAAAAAATTATTTAATAAGCTGTAAATCACTAAAATGTCTAAAACTTCGTTAAATTTCAATTGATTTTCAAAAAATGGACACTGGCTAATAGCTATTCTGAATGTTAATCTATTTAATTCAATTTTACTATAAAATAAAAATATTATAAAATATATATACCTTTTTATTCTACTTACAAAAAATTTAAGCAGTACAAACGATTTGGCTTATGTTGGTGAGTCATTATACCAATTTTGGTTGAAATAAGTTGTAAACAGCAAAAGTTATAGGCTAAAAACATAAATGACGTCAAGAATGAAGTCATTTTTCGTCCAAAATTAAAAAAAAGTATAAAAACAATATTTATAATTAAATAATAAGATTATAATGTAATTAGATACTAATTAAAATATTTAGAGTTATATACAACTAACCAATATGTTTAAGTAGTATACAAATTTTTATCTTATGTATGTGAGTCATCAAACTAACAATAGTTGTTATAGATTTATACCCTAAAAAGATATACCCAATCAAAAAAGATTTTAGGGCACTTATGATCCCGATCGTACAAAAAAAAAATATAAATTTGTTTTTTCGGGGGAGTAGGGTGGGTACGGGGTATGGAGGGTTAGTGGGGGGTATGGGGGTAGGGTGGTAGGGGTGGGTAAGGGAGAGGATAATGTCAAAGGTAAACTGGTTAGTCCGAATCTAGCCTTCCTATACTACTGAGAGCTATTCAAAATGTTTTATTCTGTGTTTAAAAAGATTTATCACTACAAAAACTTTCGATGTATCGCTATACTAGGAGTCTATACAACTTTATTCAAAGATGTAGTCATTTATTAATTATTATTAATATTTTATTTTTACTCTCGAGATTTTTTACTTATTTACTCATTGGAGGGTTTGTATTACATTATCATCCAGTTAAGCAGTTTAATACAATTTATAAACTTAACCCCACATAAATCAACATCTATTTATTAATAAATGTAGAAAAACGGAAGACTGTTGCAACTTTGCAATTAAAACGATTTATTCATGTATAACGTAAAATTTAGGAGAGTATATATCAATGAAGAGAACCATTGAAGCTCACTCTCTTTCTATATATATATATATATATATATATATATATATATATTACACTTAAATATGGCCTTAGATTGTTTGGTTACTAAGGAAGAATAGAGAGCATTTTATCATGCTTTTATTTGGAACCACAATAAAAAGTAGTATTGTTTCCCACAAAAATAATTAAAGTTCGGCAAACATATACTATTCAACTCATCCCATCTGATGTCTTCAGTTAAAAGGGATATTTAAAGGTTTTTGTGGAATCAAAAAATATAATGATAAATTCACTCAATGTTAAATATTCTGTCCAATCCTCAAATTGCAGTAATTTGAATGATAAGAACACCATTTGCATGCATTACTTAGCATTTTAGATTGATTATTTTATATTGACAAAAATATTTAAAATGCTGAATGATTATCATTATTATTATCATTCAGAATTTAAACATTATCAAAAAATTCATTATACACACCAGAACATCAGTTTACTCAACAAAACATTTGAATTTCCCCCTGAAATAAATCAGTACTTTAAAATATTTATTAAACGAAACTTAACAAATCAATACATGCACTGAATGGATTACTACCAAAACAATTTTTTTTGATGAACTCTTGAAGCTCTACCTCAAAATTAGAATCTGAACATTATATATATATATATTTATATATATATATATACAGTGCCGCCCAGCAAGTTTGCACCAAACTAGTAAAAATCGAAAAATATAGATTATTTGGTAAACCATAGATACAA
>JAUZND010025895.1:0-24117 GCA_034780555.1 Coelogynopora nodosa
TTTAAAAAAATCGCAAATCGCACATAAAAACGAAAAAATCGCAAATGCGATTTAATCGCAGCCCGCAACAGCACTGCAATAACATGTTGACAGTGGAAGTGCAAAAATGATTAATGAACAACACTAAACAATTATAATCAGTCGTTTTATTTGACAGAGAGAAATTAAAATCAAAATTAATAGGAAACATAATATAGCGATAACTTAATCCATTTAAAATGCTCAATGTTAAACTAATTATTTTCTAATTCACTATTGGAAAAAATCCGATAATTTTGAAGTCAATCCTTCGTGAACATTTTTGAAGGAAAAGCAAAATTATATATATATATGTGGACATCATAGTATATCCTAAATCATATAAATGTTTATAATAGTACAATAAATGCTCATTAAAAGAACTGGTAAATATAGTGTTCACCAAATAAATGGTGGAGACTCTATTATACTACTAAACTTGAAAGAAAAATATAATAAAACCAAATACAAGCAGGTTATAGGCATAATGATATAAGTAAACTGCATTATATACGAGCCAAGAAGTCGCTCGCTGTCTGGGGAGGCTACCCCATCTATCCCATTTCATATACCATACCATATAACCTAATATATAGCTAAATAAAACTGTAGCCCCCAATATTGTAGGGATGGCGACGCTACTGCACATAAGATTACAAAATGGACGCATTATAAGCACTGTACTGCTCCAATGGTAGATTCATCGGGAGTTCTTTGGGTTCGGATGTGTCATATCCGCCAGTAATCCGAATAATGTAGAAAAAGAAAGTACAACAATTTTACTAACAATATGAAATAGATATTTGGAAAGAGAGTTCTGAAAATTGTTGGAGTTCATTCAATCTGGCTGTTAATTTTGGAGTGTGAGGGCTCACAATGTTATTGTCCATGGAGAGAATAGCGAATTGAAAAACGTTTCCGCTTAAACGTTTGTGCTGATAGATGATGCTGATATGCTCCTCTCCTCTTATGTGAACGGGTGTGAACCGCGTGTGGCCACATAGACACAGTTTCTCTTATGGCACATTCTGTTGTTCGTGAAGGGGAAGTGGGAAAGAGTGCACTCGATGATTGGACGTGTGTTTAAGGCCACTCTGGTGCGGTGAATTGTTTGTACCGGCAGTTAGATGCTTCAGAAGAGGGTTATAATCCTATTTTTGGTATCCTATAACTCCAAAATGGGGAATACTAAGGCTGAATATCTTGTGTTAGATATTTAGATATTGTTAGATATATCTTGTTCTTTAACTTAATCATAAAGAGATAAAGTACTTAAAAACAGTGACATCTACATTTACATTTCAGATACAAAGATACAAGCATTGTGTCAATAATATTTTTTCTGACAAATATTCTTGTCAAGGTAAAATGCCATAAGGCCTGCAATTATAGTGAATTACATACAGATAAATATGATTTTGATTACAGCTGTTAAGGATCGGATGATATAAAATAGTCAAGAGGGTACGTAGACTACACTGTTCTTGATAATATGTCTTGAGACATCTACTCGACAACCAAATATTTATAAATTATGATAGTGAGGTATTTTCAAATAAATATTTAGACTTGTAGGATGAAAGTATCTAATTGCAATAAATAAATAATCTCAGTTGTAATTTATGTTTCAGAAATTACGTTTTAAGTCAAATAGAAATGTTTGTACTTATGCAATGAACAAATTACTAAGCTGTGTCAAGTGGGAATTAAGAGTTTTATAAAAAGAAATAGTATTACTATACAATCAAAATATAATGAAATCCGTTTTCTAAAAAAAAAAAAAAGCTCTAAGCTGATCAAATAAAATTAGATAAAAAAGCAAACATCATTTTAGACTTCAAAAAGCTACTAACACCGAGAGGGTGTCAGCAATTAATACCCGTGATTAATAAACGAAATAGATTACATTTGCGGAAACTATTCTCATAACATCAACAGAGGTTTATCTTGTACATCCCAATCTAAAAATATTAGTGGTGAATTTCATTTTTAATATTGTATCCAATATAATATTAACTAATTTTGTCAATTAAAATTCTCAGCTGTGTGCATTTTTTATCGTTTGTCTAATGTAGGCCCCATACTGTTATTTGTAATTAATATTTTAATATGTCACAGTCTAGACATATGTATGTATCAGTAGCAAACATAAAAAGTAGATTGTAAAATATAGCCTTTACCTTATATAAAAATGGTTAGTGTCAATCAATGTCAATCAATGTGGCAGCTATATTTCCAATGCCACAAACATTGAACTGTGTGTATTATTGATGAAGAACTATGTGTGTTTTATTAAGTGTCATTGGGGTGTAAGAAATAAAACTTACCAACTACCAATTATGGCGTTTTATTACTAGTTCATGCATTCAAGTGTGCGAAAACAATAAGCATAACTTATTTTTCTGTCAACAGATATTTCTGTGAAAAAAACACTCAATCATCTTTGTATGTAAATCGATCAACCAGTTTTGGTAATAATATTGTGTCACATATAGACCATAAAGAAAGAAGGACTAGAAATAATATAAGATTTATATATTTAATATCTTTATATATATTATAAGCCAATATAGGAGAAATTCGCTTGCAGAAGAACAATCATTATTGATGTAAATAAATAAATAAAAATATATACCTTTTTAACATATGATTAAATATAATAAAAAAACAAGGCAAGGTCAAAAAAATAAATAATGTTATTGGTAAATAAAAATGTAATGTGTTAAGTATAATATATTTAATTTCAGTATACGATAGTATGCTTTTCTATTAACAATAACAGCGGGATACAACAGACTTAGCCAGCGCAACGAGTGAAATAATATCGATTAAATCGACTCAATTACATTGTTTGGCTATAAAGTTACATAGAGATCAAATATAGCCACATATTGGGAAATAATATCTATAATTATGAGATAGGCACATACTAACATTATACAAAGAGTTTCATAAAATAGTCAATCAATCAGATATAAAAGCAGAGAGAGTAAAGAGACATGTATGCCTAATGTTCTTTACACAGAAGAGAATGTCTAAGAGCAGTCAGGCTTCGTAGTTCATTAAAAGGGACCTTTTTTATTCAGAACTACCATAAAAATGTCCCTTAAGGGAATAAGCGTATAGTATTAATAACACAATAAAATATGTTTCGATAATTTTTAATATCATTTTTTATTTCATTTTCCCTAGCTATAATATTAACCTTCAACTTTCCAAGTATATTTGTAAAGTAATTCAATATAAATGATCGTGTATCGGTGCGGTTTTCTTACAAGACAGAATATCTTTATATAATTGAAGTAGTAACTATGTATGTATCAATAAGGAGTTACGTGGTTTCTTTTTTGGCTGTACTCTTTCTCATTCTGACTCCTGTTTGACATGTTCCAAGAGCATCACTTATCACTTGATAATGTTCTAGGCATGTTGCAATGTT
This sequence comes from Coelogynopora nodosa, assembly GCA_034780555.1. Lineage (NCBI taxonomy): Eukaryota > Metazoa > Platyhelminthes > Proseriata > Coelogynoporidae > Coelogynopora > Coelogynopora nodosa. The sequence goes on from JAUZND010025895.1 coordinate 3,458, forward strand.
GCTTTGTTTTAGTCAGGTTTATACAAATACTTTATACACATACATTATACAAATACGTTCCAGAACCTGTATTTTGTACTCTTCAATTTTCCAATACTAACATTCTTTATACATTCTAAAACTCAATTTACGCTAACTGTTTCTGTTTTGTTCTTCTTTTTCTTACTAATTTTTAAAATAGATTTGCTACTAATATTCTATTATTATACTAAAAATATCATTATGAACAATTATTTAACGCATGATTGAGAAGTTTCACGTACAATTCAGCGAAAAAATATTAGTACCATACTTAATTGTATAAAAACAAAACAAAAAAGTATTACAATTATTATTGAAAATACTGGTTTATTCAATAATACTCGATCTGGGTACCATCAGTGTTCACACACGGTACAGAATATTTTTAGCAAAATTTCATAACATTTATCTAGGTTTTCAATAGAAATTCAAACAAAATTACATGATATTATTCAAGGAAAAGGCTATCAAACATTACACATTTACTATTTTTATGTTCAACTAAGAAATCAACATTATATTAAAAAATATATCATATAATTATTTCAATTCTTACTAAACATAAACAACAGCACACATAAAAGCAAATCTTTGATAAGTAGGATAATTTAGGACAAAGTATATATATATATCTAAATATTAAACTATACTGTATATATAAACCACAAGAAAAAAATGTTCATTACTTTAAAGCAATTCAACAATATCCTTATAATCCATAACTTTTCTAGCTTTTCAATAACTGTATGAACTCTATACTATGTTATAAAAGAGAAAAGGTTGTAATAGTATTAGACAACTTTCAAAATATATTAATACATCCATTTTTCAAATTTGCCTTTTCCGTCTTTTCCATCAATGCTTCGGGGAATAATAAACGACAACAATCAATTATTTCCGGTACAAATATCGGTCAGAATATCTCAATGGAAGGCGTAAAGAAGGGGGTTTGAAAAAGAAGAAAAAATAGTAGCATTTTTTAGATTGAGGTCAGTATTATCGATCTACCCGAATATAATATTACTGTCATCGTTACGATTCGCTGAAGATGACGGTCTCATTCACCCGATGATTTTACGAGACTTCGGTCAGCATGCAAGTTATTCCATTCATATGTAAAGTTTAAGTGGAGCATGTCAAATGTTGATCATTATAATAATAAACTTCATATCAATAAGGAAGGAATGTGTTCAGGTCTATGCTATTTCGTTAATTTAATAATGACATTAATGGTTGTAGCAGAAAACTTTCCCAATAATATTAGAAATATTAATGCAAGATTTATAGATTGTATAAGAATAAGAAAATTATAAAACTTTAAAGAACTTTAAGTAAATCACAATATTCCCGACCTGTTTGGAAATACACCAGTGTTTTAAGTTTAATATACTATCAGTATATCATTACAATTGCTATAGGCTATGATTAGCCAGTTAGCGGCATAATTTTACTATTGGTATATAAAAAGAAAATCTTAGTAATTAGCAATCGGTTAATTATGAGTTGTCTGATTCAGTAATATAGGCCTACCGTACCACATATTACACATAAGTACCCCGTAAACCCGCTTATATTGGTATCCTCACGTTTGTATGGTGCTAGACAAGTCTCAAAACCTCTCGGTGAGCAGTTAAAGAGGTTCTGCTATCACTTCGAACACTAGTTCTACGGGTCACTGATCTTTCGTGTTCTTGTTATTACGATATAAAAGCCGTCATCAATATAGAGTGCAGTGTATTAATCCATTTACGTCACTATCAGGATTTATTTCTAATTTACAGACTCACTCATCTATATAATATATACGCAAATGTCATATTGTCAACAGCTAAAAGGATGAGCAGAAAAGAAAACATCCACACCGACACAATAGTACATTGGTACATTATTACGCAGTTGTTTATTTACTAATCGTATATTGGTTTTACCCTTCATAGTTCAATAATTCTTATTTTAAAATTCTAAACGTTTTCAGAAAAGAATGAAGACAATAATAAGCACAAACAATAGTGAAAATAATATGTGACATCTTGTGTTTTCAATCTTTCATGAGACAAATGAAAAACAATACATAAAACCGCTATTGACGTAATTAAAAATCTCAAAAACAATTCAAGCATTGTTTCCTGCACAATGAGCCATGGTGTCCATATGTTGTAACCGCCTTTTTAAACAAAGGAAACGCCAAATCACCCAAAATTGATAAGTTAAAGGTGTATATTACTATCCCGAATAAACGCAGAATAAAAGAATTTACACCGACAAAATGTATCGCACAAACAAGGAAACGATTCATAGTATAATAATATTAGGTGAAAACAGAGAAAAGAACAAGCTGTTGTAAGATAAAACTATATCACTTGACAAGTAAAGTGTTTCATCCGAAAATTAGTGAATAAACTTTTATCTTACAGTTCCTTGTGTTTTTTTCTAGGGTAGAATTATATTTATACAAAAAACTATCATAAGTTATCACAGCGACTACGAAACAATCAAACCAGAAAAACAATGCCACTAAACTTTTCCACGGTAAACAAATTGAAGAATATTATTTTATATCAGAGAATTCAGTATGAAATAAACCGTATCTCAAAAAAGAAAATCGCAAAATTAATTCATTAGTGCGAATTAAAAAAATAATGATTTAGCTCTATTTATGATATATTATAATATATCTCTGATTCAGAACCATCTCGAAATTATACAAAAATGCGCATCCATCTTTATAACAAATACCGTATTATTGTCAAACTAATAAATGTGCATATTTGTGCATAAATAAGCACACACCTACGCTAAAATGTTTACTTGAAAATAGTTATACATTCACTCTAAAATATTATTTGTACAATCTTAAAATAACATATAATTTTAAAGTACTAAATGACACCTGGCGAGTACCTATTGAGAGCTGTCTAAGGTGCCATCTACCTCATTACACTGGGTACCTTACTATTACTTCAGAGCATATTATAACTGCGGGCTTACTTGTTCTGATCAATCTGTTGTCTCTTCTTGGTGCGCTCGTCCAGACTCAGAATGTACTCCTTCTTCATGCCAATCTCGAAGCAGGTTCTCAGACGACAGCGCTTACAGAATCGCCGACTCACCACCGAGATTACACAGCGTTCTTCATAGGGACACTTGAAGGACCTCTTGTAACGGTGGGATAAAGGTTGAAGTAATGTGGGTGAATTTTTTTAAACGCAAACTTAGTGACTTCAATTACTAATTTAATATGAAATTTTATACCTCATTAAATTGTGTAATTGAGATATATATCAAGGTCTTCTCCACTCAGTAAGGCATTGTACATTTTTTAATTTTTAATATTATTTAACTTTATAATAAGAGGATGAAAAAGAGGACGCGCCAAAAATGAGTTGGCATAAAGTATAATACTGTTTACACGATTAAAGTTTATATACGCTTTAATAAAATTGTATATGTATCGATAAATTCAATATGGTTGACATAATACTGTTCGCTATTTATTTAATAAAACACTACAATATATAAATATAAGATTTGTATAAGAGATGCATTTCAAAAAAATAAAAGCCCTGTAAAAACATTTCGTTAGTCTGGGATCTGAGAGTGGAAAAATGACTTCGAAAACGATTTTCTATTGATATATGTAAATTACGGATAACATTTTAAAAGGTGTCACAGTCGCGTTATTTTACAGAACCTGGTTTCATCATTATATCATATTATAACTGTCAATATCCCACATGTCACGTGATTGCTTAATAGTATGAATACTATTAATGGTTAATTGAAATATGATTGACGATTGTAGGTACATTACATGCCACACCATGGACATCCAGACACTTAATATGCATGATGACACTTATAATACATTTTCCAAAAACGAGTCTATAACTCCGTAAAGGTTAAAAGCATGTATTGTTACGATATTGCTTCATGATATTGAGACTGAACATTTCTGTTTATCATTCGTTACACCATACATCACTATTCGAACTTCAACATAAGGTTTAGATCAGTTTGTATTAAATATTTAATTTTGTAGAATACTAAACGTCTTCAATAGCAGATATAAACTAATTATAGGTTGAACAAAGGATAAGATGTCCTTCAATTACCTCTACATATATATAACAGCTGTCATCAAAATATAGGCTGAAAATGAGCCAAAACTTTTCGTAAAATTATTAATTATTCGGTAAAAAAATTAATAACGTGGGATTTTTCAACACATTAGAAATAACATAAACGATATATAGTATAGCCTTATTATAAAATCACCTAATTTGTGAAATTATACCTATAGGGCCTTTGAATTAACATATAATTTATTCTACTTGAATTTCAAATAAGTTAAAATGTTAATTTAAATAAAAATCTAAAAAATATAAAATTCATATATTTTGTTATCGATGTTTGTACTAAGTGTGCAATTGTTTAGAACTAGTCATCTCCCAAATTGAAGTGAATATCAACAGGTAGAATATTATTTATTTATAAACTTAATATTTCTCTAGTATAGATGAAAAGCAATAACACTTTTACACTATTACTATTTATATATTTAAATTTTAGTAAAAATCATTTCAAAAAATAATGCCAAAAACTTTAATAAAACTATATAACAGTTTCCAAATGAAATATGGCACAACTTTATATAATATTTTAAAATAATGACGGCAAGAAAACGTAAAAAATAAGAAACATCAGACAACGTAACTTAATCCACTAAATAAATCTAAATTAATTTAAAGAATGCCACAATATAATTATGTTTTAAACCAATGAAGGGACCGATGAAGTTGAGCAAACATATTTAGTACACAAATTCGATTTGAAGAGGATTTTATATTAAGAAACAAACTAATGAGTGATACCACTAACTGTTTAGAAAGTTACTTTGAAAACATCATGATTTTGAAATCCATATTGTGTAATATGTATTATTAATTGTTAATTATATAGTAATATTAATGTCACTAGTAAGAATTGTTAGAGTAATAAAACTGACAACATTATAATCTTATAATAAAAAACAAAAAAAATCATAGACAATCAACAAAGAAAAATACACAATAATGAAGTTAAATCATTAAAATTGAAGTATCCTTTTTGTTTCTATTATTAAGAGTAATAGCGGAGACTTATGTGATGGATATCGTGGCTTAGGAGAAATTAATTTAACCACTGCAATCAACACTAAATAGAAGTGATCTGACCAAATGAATATAAATAAAACGTGGCTAATTAGTAACTGAGTAAGATGGGTGATTTTTAATTAGCAATTACGACATCTTTTTGTAGAAAAATAAAAACTTTAGAAAATTAACATCTAGTTGAATGTAGGTACAAGTAACTCTTATGATGTACTATTTTTGTTAATTTAATACAAACAACGATACAATTGTATCAATAAAATATTTTATTCATTTAAATTATTTAACTGGTGGAAGTATATATTTTTATTAATAAACACATAATAAAATATCATAACGCTACACTTAAGAGCATAATATGGGCTAAATATTATAAATCTACCTCGTTTTTATAATATAGGTATCACCAAAACTAGCCAAATTAACTAAAAATCCCAAATACAAAAAATAAACAAGACAAATAGAAAAAATGGCTAAAACTTCTGATCGATAAAAACTACTGTAGTATACTAGTTACTTCCAATGTCTTTGGTTAATTCTAATTATAACACCTACATCTAATATGATTTAAGAAGTATTTCTGTTCCATGTATTTTATCAGCGGCTATATAGTTCAAATCATCGCAGTTAATGTTACCTAGATAAAAATCAGTCAAGGACTTGAAAGGATTGGATTTTGCTGAATTAGTTCACTGAGTGCAATGACATATTATAGTATAAGCCGCATGCCATATAAACAACGCAGCACTAAACAGTATTCACAGAATAGGCTATGCCTACAACATTTTCAACTAGATTGAAAGTCTGCCTTCACTCTATTTCTCTCGTTTTTAGCTAACAAATTACGATAGAGAAAAGGGGAGGGAGAGAAAGAGAGTCAATGACGTCAATCGGAGTGTGAAGGGTACAATGAACGGAGAGATTCTTGAGAGGAAAAACGGTGGCTGAGATGTAGTTTTTATGTGAAGAATAAAACTGGAAACTACTGAATGAAATTGCTAAATTAATGTTTCACGTTTAATTATTGCTTTATATACTGTAGTATAGATACCTATTTAATTGTACAGTGTATATATTATGATATCTGACACAAGAATTAATCGATGGAAAGTCTATAATAATATCCAGATTAACAACACAAATTGAAAGTGAAATATATATAGTATATAACTAGTATTTGAAATATTAAAATGATTATCTCGCTGGCAATTATAAAATATGAAAATAATGAATATCAAATTATCGCCCAACTCCACCTGAACCATCGCAAGTTCAGTTTTTGATAATAGTCATTTTTACATCGATCAATATAAAACAAAATACATTTAAACTTAAATAAGGTATTCTATTGTTCAAATGTACTATTTTCTATCAAATTTCCGATTCAAATTCAAACAGGTCATGCTCCGAAAATGATATCTGTGTATACGGTTTAAAAATGTAAAAGTTACAATTTTGATAATGTTTTTTTAATTCTAATTAAATTTTAACAATCAAATTAATTACTGGCTGTCACTACCTAATAGAGTTTTCAAACTTTCATCTGTTCGTAAAATAGAAGTAACAAGACAAATCAGTTTTGTTGCATGCATTTATCAGCGGTTCTGTGATATTCTATCCTATAGGTGTTTATTGTATCATGGTTTTATTTCATAAATTAGAAAGAATTATGCTGATTAAATTCCCTAATTTTCAGAGCTAAATTTCATGGTGAGTGAGAGAGTAAGAGTTATTTTATACATGTAGTATTTTGACAAGTTTTTTAAGGAATGGAGATAAATGTTTATTATGATGCTGCTGCTTTTACTGATGCAGTTCATTATATACCCAATTATTATTCGTTATTTTATAAATAAACGATTGTAAACCATTATGTTTCATGACATTTTTTGCTTATATTTCCTATTTAAAAATGCATTAACACTTTCGACTGTTTTTAATTTAATAATAGAATATTTCAAGAAATTCGAAGGTATAGAACGCTATATTAGTTTAAAAGTTCATTTGAAATACATGAAATAAACAAACCGAAACATTCTTAAGACAAACATACATTAAAAACATTTCTATATTATATAAACGTTGCGTCGTTGGAATTGTATTTTATTAAAACAGTCTAAATGGAAAATATTTTTACCGTAAATCCTATTATTTCAAATATAAAGATTGAATTAAAAAGAAAGATGACTTTTCTTCTTTTCCGACGGGAAATTGAATTAACGACTATTTTAATATTCACATATTAAATTGTCTCCTGTGATATTTTTTCCATGTAATCACTTTTTTGGTTATACAAAACAAACAATTCAAACAGCTAAAAACAGGCTTCGTGTAAAAAAAGAGTTCCACGAAAATAAAATAAATTATTAAATTAAATTTTAAAAAAATTACACTACGTCTGATGAAAGTCGTTAAGTGTCAATTTTCAGATTAAGATTATTTAATGTCACAACTTATAGTCTATGCGTTATAAATATCGCTGCTTTGTGTAATATGATACACAACACAAGTTATGAAATACACATATTTAATTAAAATTGATTTTTTTATAGGTTTATAATGAGAAGGTTATATATTATATGATAGCGTCAATAAATGCCATATAAATATATTTATAAATGCCACAAAAAATGTATACCAATGCCATAGACCTACAAAAATAGTCAAGTTAAATTTGAAAACATATTATATATCTCGTTCTTAAATTACAAACAAGATATTAATTTATGACATTATGTGAAATATTCTTAAAATCAAAAAGTTAAATTTGACTTTTTAATTTTTTTTATAAACAAAATAGTTTTTTATTAATAAAAAATTATTGTACGTACATTGCACGGATGTCAAATTTATTATTATATCTGTATCAATCACGCTTCATGAATAATAAGCACAATAAAAAAAGGTTTGAATTAAATAAAAATTTCAAACTTAGAGCGCAACAAATAAGCCGGTTTTAAATAATTTTATAATATTTCAATAAAAAAAGCGAAATAGAATGTGTATAAACACCACGATTCCATACAATCAATTAAATTTTGAAAATATTAAGTAGTCAGTGGCCTAACTATTTAATTATACATTATGCTACAATAGATATAAAATACATACATACGTTGACTGTACCACATTGTGATTGATTCTAAGTTGGCGAAATTGCACAATTGAACGTATACACCATATTCGACTTAACGTCAAAAAAAGTAAGCATATATACTTTGTAACTATATATATATACAATACACACACCAACATGTTCTAATGAGATGATTGCATGCTACCTGACTTTGAATCTGTGGATAAGTATTCTTTTATTAACAGTAATTTATTATAAGTTTCTCTGTTTTTATGGTTGGTGATTCTAAATAGTAGTATTGTTTGCTTCGATTTTGCCGTTTTAAACTGTACTACGCGTAGTGGTAGTATGCATTTAAATAATAATCAGCGACTGACGTAAACACATCGTGAGCATTAAATAGATACAAAATATATCACATTACGATGCATGGTTATATAATAAATCATACAATCTAAGCTCGGATAAGGCGATTGCTCGTCTATAATGAAAAAACTACATTTTGGTATATTTTATGTTCCTGTGATTCCCATGCGTGATCCCTGTGTATAGTAGAAAAAGCACCCTTATTTCACATGTAGGTCCAACTAAAAAACTGCCAACCAATTTGACAAATTTGCACAGATGCAAAGCGAAATGTGCATGCATAATCCAATATATAGTCACACTCTGGCACATTATCGATTATTATATAATATACGAGTATATATATAAATATATTATAAAATAGGCTATATTGACTAAATAGTGGTAACTACAGATAATCAGTTTGACGAGAAAGGATCTCCCAACCTCGTTTCCGAGATAATTGCATGCTTATCATAATATGTTTGTTATGATCCATACTTTAAGTAACTCTCAACTTAAAATAATAAACATTAGAAAAACTAATTAAGCATAACGTGTTAACGTTGAAAAAGAAATTAAGCATAACGTTTTAACGGTCATGTTTCTTATTTATGAAAGATTAGACAGTTTGCTCCCAAAAAACAAGCCTGAAAAATAATCACATTTTGCGTGCCAAATACCAACAGTTGTGCTAATAAACAGTATAGTTCACACTTTGAAATGTTAAAATTGTTCCTTAATCAAGAAACACTAATGTATATGTTTTGAAATGTTGTACGTTTGGTTTATAACTAAAATAACCTAGTTCAGTTGTATAATATTTTTTGCAATAAATATAATCATAACAATAATATAGAAAAAATATTTAGTTTGCATGTAAAGGTTATTTGAATTCGGTATACTACACACGTCACATTGGTTATAAATTACAAATTATCGTTATTATCATTATCTCAGAATTAATTAAATGGTTTATATCGTACACGATATCATAAAAATCATAAAAGTTGTGCAGTTCACGTAAATATAAAAGAAAACAAAAGAATAAATATTACATATTAAGGCGAATATACGATATAGATAATTTACTCATATTATTTTTATTAACATTTATAATTTAATTGTTTTAACAGTCAGTTGTATTACAAAATCAGTTGTAGTTAGTAATAGGTTTATTTCATTAATCATTATATGTATGCATTCGGGCTCTGATGAAGAATTTGACATTGTTGAGGTCATCCAAATTGAGTGAAAGTAACAGCTATCCAATAACTATAGGAGTAGGACAACTATGTGCATATTATTACTAATGATATATACCAAGCCACTCTTTTTATAATGTTACCTTTAATATAGATTAGGTATCCATTTAACGTATTGAGCATACTGACAGAATATTTTATTGTCATTAATATTATAGTGAAATCCATATTTTTGTGAATGGATCAATGATTTCTAAGAATTCATAAAGTATATCCACTGACCCTCTACCAAAACTACTACTGCATATCTATGTATTAAAACCTTCCTCAAAAGAAACGCAATTGAACAATTTTAAGCCATATCAAAACAAGAGAAGTGATAACAATACATAGAGCATATTTTTAAATATTTATAAAATTATGCAAGATTGGATATAAGAAAAATATAGTCTAACAAAAATTAGGCGAACGGATTAAGATTAACTTTTAAGAATATACATATTAGTTTGTAAATGATTCAGTACTGCGTTTCTTATATATTTCAATATTTAAATTTTATTGGCAATGGAATTATGACATTAGATAAATATACCATGATTTTAGGTTGAATATCTGCATAATTCCGATCCTGAAAATATCAATTTCTACCAGTAGGCCTATAAAAGTACAGTAAATTTAAAGTTAAATTAATTTTACTAACTAAATCGATTATCTTGATTGAAAATGTTTTTTAAAAAGTTAACTGGTTTTGAAGCTTGGCCTATTGTTTATACCAATAAACGTTAAAAGGAATTTGTGGTTTTTACTTTTCTTTCTCAAAGTGACCATTATATGTTTGTATACTATATTATATACATAGTTTATATTTAAGATGTATCTTTAAAAAAAATTAAATATATATATATAAATCGCCCATATAATTAGCACAAGGCAAAATATTTAAGTATTTATTAAATATCGTAGATATTGAGATTACACAACATTTATAATATATTAAAATGTTTAATAAATTATTCCGTTCACTTAAAGAACAACATGTTACTCTCATAACAATAAAAAGAAAGAATTGTCCTACATTTTAGCGGGCCTTAGAACAACACTACGAACTATTATTTTTAGCCGAATATTATGCCCTAAATATATTACTTAAACGAATTTGTGTCAGATATAAAAATAATCAGTTAACATTATCAAATAAAAAAGTTAGGGAAAATATAATGATTTCAGCGAAGAGTAACATATCTTTCAGCTATCTTTATTATTAAATATTAAGGGTAATGTCAATGTTCTTTGTCAAATTAGTTACGTTGACATAAAATTAAGTCAAATTAAAAATAACAATCTTTTATAACAATTTGAGCACCATACCTATAACAGTACATCATGTAGGCCTATACATCATTGTAGTCATGATGCTAAGTTAATTTAATTTTGGTACTTTCAATTTCTCCCAATTTCAAATAAAGGTAATGAACGAATTGGATAAGACAATAAACTTTATACCCGATATTATTAGTTATAAAATAAATTCCACGTTTACAGAAGACTAATTTCCTAGTAACCGACAGTTATTTCAACAATTCCACGCTGACTTTTATTTTTAGATATAAAAAGGGACTGTTGATATCCAACAATTCAAGAATAAGCTTGTAGCCCCCGGAAAGGGCAAAAATAGACCAGTTTGACATCTGAGTTTCCTTCACCATTATAATTTGAAAGTGCACTTGTTCTTAATTTATCTGGGAGGAAATGGAGAGTATTGTTTACAGAAACTGCAATTCGTTCGGATGACACTAATTTGGTATTAAAGGAGAACCACTCCGTTTACAAGCAATGGGTTAGGGACGTAATACAATACGATTAATTCTAGCTTAAATTAATTATCGTATGAAATTGGGGACTAAAATATATATTTAGGTAGTAAGTCGTGCTGCCTCTAATATTACCGGCTATCAATTAACAGTTATCAATGCTTTGAAATGGACCTCAGCTAGTAATAGTACATAGTTGCTCATAAATAACTACACAAAAAACCTAATCTATATAAAATTGGATTACAAAAAAATGTTTAAACATTCGTCATCTGATATTAAGTTATAGCTTACAAAATATATAAAAAATATAAGTCAAACATCAAACAAACCATAGGTTAGAAAACAGAACAGCAAATAATCTTTCAATTCTGCTGCTACATAACTTAATGAAGTTGGCTAATTGGATTATTCCAGCTCACCATTATATATACTACAGCACACGAGTGATAAAAAGTGAACAAAATGGCAAATCGCAAACTTTGAGACATAATAATAAAACTCAGATAACATTTATATTTAATTACGTATACGAAAATTCATACTCGCTATAATTGAATCACGGATTTAATTATAAATCCAGTAAGATACCCATTTTCATAGAAGAAAAATTTGTATCCGCATTATTTGAAACAGTTTTTTTTAAACCCGCGTATTTACGAGTTGTTTTTTCCAATAAAAGACTAAAAATAAATCACTATAGGCTATTGGTGGAATATTGTTGATAAAACTAAACGCTCATTTCTACAATTCATTTTACCGAAGTAAACAGTTCAGGTGATTGTTTTCATTTTTTTAATATAATCAAATTTGATTCCTAGAAACATACTTTATGCACATTACAGAATAGTTTTTTCTCATTTAATTTTGTAAAAAAAAATATACGGTTATTAAAGACATTTTCGGCGAAGAATTAGTAAATGAACTCATCGGTAAAATGAATCCCAATAAAACTTGTGTGTAAACAAAAACAATGAATTTACAACTAACATAAAATAATTATTTCGTAGAATTTAGTTAAAAATTCCAGTTAATTGTGAATCGATTTAGGATTTTACCTTATATATTTCACGAAAAGTTATGTAAAATATTTAAATTGACCTTTTTTAAATAAATTTTACTACCTTTTAATAAATAAATTTCAGTTTGTGTATGACATGGTTGTTTTGAACACAAATATTTATGTTCAGGTATTCCAATAAAAAATAACAGGTAGCAAGCAGGAATAAATTGTCACGACGTAGAAAAGTATGATATATATAATTATATTCAAAACGTACGTTGAACCCATCTAATTATTATAATTAGTCCATCTCTAATGTTGATGTTGTCTTTCGAATTCAGTATAGACCATCTCAAAAATCCACAGGTTACTCGGTTTTAAATAGTATACTAATCAGGCCTATTTAATAGAATATAACGAAGTATATCGTGATTTAAAAAACATATTTTATCAATATATGTATAAGTCTGATGATAAAACATTCGTTTACATATATATATTATTTGTGTTGATATTTATGAGCGAAATGGAATTATCTCAGGCACTACTGAAAATAATATGTAAAGGATATGCGCAATTGTGGTACATTACACAACTATGGTACAATAGAAACTATTATTTTATATATTAAAATACTCAGTAAACGCCCATAATCACGTTTTTTAAATGAAATAAACAATCTAGCTACTCACAATGCCTTTGGAAGCATTCCGGCGGAAGAAGGCTTTACAACTCTCGCAGGAGATGGCATCGAAGTTGAAGCTGAGCGCCTTATCGCCACACACCCCGCACACCTTATCCTCCTTGCGTCGTATTCGCCGATTGGGCCCCGACCAGCAACTCTTTGACGACGAACTACACGGCGACTCAGCCATTGACGCGTCAGTACCGGCGGCTGCGGGGACGGCAGGACCAGTCGTGTGCGGCCGAGTGCTGGACACATCGGTGCAACCGCTGCTGTTGCTGCGATTATAGGCGGCTGCGGAGGCGGCGCTGCAGCCGAAGTTTTGCGCTTCCGAGGCACCACCCAGCGACGACATTGGTGAGATAGAGGAGAAGTTAAGCGTGGAGTCGGCGGGATCGTTGTCCTGATAGTAGCAGCTGCTGTCAGACGACTCGAACTGGTAGACTTCCGGGTTGTAGGGGAGTTGTTGCTTGTTGGTCTTGATGTTGAGGTTTTCTGGAGTTGTTGTGTTGTCCAGTGGAATATGGTGGGAAGGATAATTTACCTGAAAGTGGAGAAGGGGAGGGGTGGGGGCGTAATTTGTTTGAAGGTGTAAAAATAAATATTACACTACACATTACTGTTATCATAGAATGCAGCTCTTTTATAGATCTTGGCTTTAAAATTGCCTTAATTTTTCGTGTTTTGGGGTCGTAATATCAATCCACTAAAGCAATTTAATACCTGTTTTTAGATTATTAAATAAATGTGTACCTAGATAATACAAATAACACAAAAAAATTATTTCAATTTCATAATTTCATTTATTCAAGTACTAGGATATCTTTAGTGGTACATTTGTTAGTTGATTATATAGTTGATTTTTAATTTAATAGCTGGATTATTATAACAAATTTACATTAAAATTATATAAATTATTTGTAATTATAAATTGTAATAGAAAAAGATCCAATAAGATCGAAAGCGTTAAAGTATTTAGAGAAGTAAAATTGTACATTAGAAATAGAATGTTATATATTAAATTTACTTTTGACTTTACATCGACTAGGTGTCTATGACTCTAACGAAGAGTGGTGTACTGCCTCAGGAAATATACTAGATTTTTTTAAAGAATAATTTTCTTATTGTACTGATGGGTAAAAATTATTTAAATATGTATTATGTTGCCAACTTATCACATATTATTTATTAAATATAATTTTTTATAATATTAACATTACACCTGTATTTGGGCCGACCTATATTTATTTACATGTTAAACATATGTAATTGTTCAACCAAAAAATACTACTTTTAAAATGACTAAGCTAAATTTACAATAATTAGATATGTACTTTTTATTAAAACTGGTTAAACCCAGTTTGTGGAATAATATAAGCGATATTTTCTAATATTAAATAGCGCAACTGACCAGTTTATATATAATTACCTGCTGATGATGTGGATCGATATAGTTTGCAGAGGGCATAGGACTTCTATAATAGCCATTATAAATCGAATTGGGCAATTCAGAGGGATTCATAATGGCTCAAGGTTTCTAAAACAAGAGAAAAATAACAACAAATACAATCCATATAAACTAGAACAGAAGTGTACCCTATATCAATATAGTTTGTTATATTTATAGACAATATCTGTATAAAATACAATCCAATTGAAAAAGAAAAAATACATAACATAAAAGTCATTTTTTTACAAAACGTCTGGATTGTTGACGTTAACTTTTATTATTTATACAGAGCCAGATAGTTCCATATGTCAAGTGCAGCAAAAGCAAAAAACATTCATTGTTGATTTTTTATTGATATATCTATTTATTTGCATTGACAATGACAAAATCCTTGTTAAATTCCTTTATATAGAACAGCTGTTAAAGTTGAAAACAATGAATAAATATGTTCTTGAATGATAGAATTCTTTAAAGAAAAACTTTACTAATCTGCAGCAGATAAAAAACGAACATAATAATGCTATATTTAGCATGTACTGGAAAAATAACAATGAAGTGAGTTTGTAAACCGCCAGAATTGTTATACCCAGTCAGTTTTATTTGCTTCAACTATTAACGTTTTGTCTAAATTGGTGAAAAAATTAAATAAACATATTGCATTGAAAAACGACGGCTTGTTGTCAAGTGACGGTATGTGGTAATAACATAAATAGAAAATTAAGCATAATCAAAAACATTGGTATTGCAATTATGAATGATTTACACCAATGTTGTAGTATTGATTAAATGCAATAGTTTTTTTCATTCTAAAACTATTTAGAGTAAAACTATGGTTCATTGAATCAATGAGTTATTTCAGCGTAAAATTATAATTTAAATATTATATAGATTATTAATATTGACACTGTCACTTGCATTCCCACCTTTGAATTCAATAGGGATATTTTCAGAATCAAGAGAAAAGTTCTACTAAATTATGTTTTAATAGCATATATGCCAATTTTGTTTTTGTAATGTATAATATCAATTATTAAATTGATAATTGTAAACAACATTTCATTTTGCATAATAAATATAATAAATGTATTTATTGTGTTGTCATAAAGATGAATTGAGTATGTAATATGAGATACTATAAGCATTGTTTAATATTCATAAACCACATAATAATAATAAAGTGTTTCATATAGATTTTCTGCGAAATACTAGTGATTAAAAGATTAATATATATAATACATGAAAAATTATACAGTAGAAGTTTATTCAAAATTAAATTTAAAAAATAATCATACACAAATTATAACTTGTGCTTTGTGGCAAATAAAAAACATTCCAAATATGTATTTTAGACAACAACAGAAGTTTCATTTAAAAATTAACTACAAAAATCAAAAATAGCCATTGCCTGCATTGCTAACACAGTTTAATTTAAAAAGTAAATTTCATCACATATATTATATTTAAATACATATATAATAATAAACGTTATAACCACTATATAAATACATCTAGTGACATTTTTATTGATTGTATAGAAATATTATAGATAGGTCAATAACAATTTACCTTATATATGTTATTTATTATGTAGGCACACATCATTCAACTGATTAAATATTACATTTATAAAAAAATTAATTATATTTTTTATGGAAAAAACTTGTACAATACTAACTGTAAATGATGATTATTTAAATGTTAAATAAAATCATACAATTTAAAATATATAACAACACAGTAATATGTATACAAAAATATATAAAAGTTACAAAATAATGAGGTATGCAGTGTTAACTAAAAAAATACCAAATTACAAAATATAATTCTGAAATTTTTCCTACAGGGTGGCCACTATTCTGAGTATTCAGCAGTAAAAAAAATCGAGTATATTTTAATTAAAAAATGTGTGTATAAAAATGAACATCAAAAACACAACTTTTAATATTTGTGTATAATTTTTTCTAATTTGGTATATATTTTTTAATTCATATATATACAATATATATATTGTAATTCATATATATTTTTCAAATGTTGTGTATATTCATGTATAATTTTTAAATTCATGTATATTCATTTATATCCTCGAAATTCATGTATTAGTGGCTACCCTGTCTCTTTAAGAATGTTTGTACCAAAATAGTATATACACAAAGTATGATATACAGCTATTAAATGAACTGAAATATATAATAAGTATTATCTATTTCACTGTAATTTGAATGAAATATAGAAATGTGATGATGAAAAAAATATGAATTGGTAATCTGAAAATAAATATATGAGAATTAGTTTATGAATTATTTAATGTAATATATTATTAAATAAACATACAAAACATTTATAATAATTAACAATAATAAAAAAAACATATTCCTTATTTTCTAGCAAAGAATACACATTAATTATGTATTTTTGTTTTTTACAATCAAATAAATTTCATATAAATCAAATATGAAATAATTCATTTTTCTTTATTTTTTATATTATAATATTAAAAAGTTACTTAAATAAAAATTGATGACCATTATCATTGTATATTACATACATAAACTTTATTGTCCATGAAATAATTTTAAACAAAACACAAGTTTACTAACTTCCATTAAAATATACCAACATATATTTTTGAATGCAGTATTGTATTACACAACATCCTTTTTAGCTTGCATAATTCTCTTCAGTAATTAAGTACACAAATAAAAAGAATTGCATAACTTACCATCATTATTTCATAAAAATGCTGGATTGTAAGATATTTTTCAAAAAATGAAACCAATCAAAATAATTAATATAACACACAAATGATAAATATTTGTTTTACAGAACAAGAATATTACATATATATCTAATATTATAGAAATAATTAATACATGCATGATATGTAGTAATATTAAATATGAGAAAGTTGTATGTTATTCCAGTACATTCCAGTACATTCAACATATTGTTCTTTTTCCATATAACTTGTATAAATAATTTTAAATACATGTTCAGAAGAAACAAAACATTAATTAAGTACTCTAATTTCAAATTTGTATATTATAAGATTTTTTGTTGCTACTGAAAAAATAACTTAAATCAAAATATAGTATAATAAGTGAAGAATGACAATATAGTTTTACATAATTTAATTAATAGTTTTTAAGGTAATTACAAAAATGGACTGCTAACCATAGAATAGATATAAATTTAGTAAAATCAACAAAAGTGTGTGAATGAATTGATTACTGAATTAAAAAAAAGTCTGACTATTAATATAGCAGCAAAGAATCAAAAGTAATTTTTATAATGTTAAACTTAAAAAGTTTTTAATAGTAAATTTGTAAATTAGTAAAAAAAATAGTAAAATTTGTAAAAAAAATATTAAAAATTAGTTAAATTTTTTAAAATATATTTTAAAAATTATTAAAAATTAAAAAATTAGTAAAAAAAATAGTAAATTTAATAGTAAATTGTCTTGCAAAAGTAACTATTTTTGAAATAATAATAATATAATGTAATTAGGGTCAATTCTCATAATATAAATAGTAAAAAATATCGCTGACTGTGAATTTTATCTATTAATTTTACTATTTTTTAAATCCTATAAAATTATAAGAAATATAATTAGTAACCTTTCAAAGGAAATTTGTTCTTTTTATAGTTATATTTACACATAGGGCATAACTTTTCACAAATCACTGCCTTATACATGAATAGATATGTATAATGCTATGACTATGATGTATTAACATTTATGTTATTATATTTAGTATAAAGTTTGAAGTATTATACTGTTAAAATTAAATGATAAGCTTATTTATAAAAATATAGTACCTGAAAACAAATTATGTTTTGTTTGATAGTAAACAATATTAACAGAATATAGCAAAATGTATTTATATTTTGGATTGCTTTATTTAAAAAAGTATATATTTAGTTAATTTTTTTTTAATATACAAATTACGTTATAATAATTTCTTTATAAATAAAATATTATTATATAAAATATTTTAGTTATTTTTAGTAAGCAGAACTAAATATTTTCTAATAAAGTTTATTTATTATTAATTCTAAAGAGTTATTTTATGAATAAATTAATATTAATAATATATCAGTATTATTACAACATTTTTTATGAATAATAAAAGATGAATATTCTTTTTTACCTTAGACTTTTAGGATCAACTATAAAATTCGAGAACATTTTGTACAATTTTAAAATAGACAATTATGTTCAATGTTAAAACTAAATAAATACATATTATACATAATTAGTTATCATAGTATAAGCTATACCTTAAACTAAAATCAATAAAACATAAAATGTTTATTGAAATCTGTAAAATAAGGTTAAATAAAAGTATAATAAATTCTTGGAAGAATTAAATATATGAAACTCATGTATAAAGTCAACCATATCTGTGACATGTTACTATATACATTTTTATTCTATTGATTAATTTTTCAGAGCATGCCATGTTTTCTTTTACCTGATTAGCCAGGACATTAATACAATTTAAATGTTATACTATACTTATAATAAAATATAATAGTATAATATACTTATTATAGTATATAGCTACTACACTACACATAATACAGAATAAAATATAGCACAGTTTATAATATGACAATTCTAAATTTTCATACAAAACAATTATTTAAAATACATATTTTGACTTATTGACTAAATACTCTTATTAAAATAGTTGAATATGTTAGAGTAGCAGTTGATTTAATTAATTATTGTTAAATTAAATAATTATTAATGTATATATCCTTTACCACATATTCAGCATAGATTCAACTGTAGATTCAAACTCAGATTCAACTGTAATTTAACTGAAATATATATTTAGTTAAATTAGCAGTTGAATTTATGTTTGAATCTCAGGGTTCACACTCTTTTTCCTATTTTTTTCCTGGGGCCTGTTTCATAAAAACTATCAGACTGATAATGATCAGTGTAAAAATATTAGTTATGATTATCATCAGTTAAAATAAGTGTGATTCACAAAATATTACCATACCAGCAGTTAAATAATTATTTTAAAAAATAGATTGAAATACAAATATGACTAATTAATAAAATGATATATGGATAATTTGTCTGGAAAAAAAGAGTTCAGCATCAAAAAAAGATGCCCTTGTCACTTTAGTGTAAAAGAGGAAAGATATCTTGTTTGGAAAGTTAATGTCACCCATTAAGAATGCAATAATGATACTTTTCAAGACCAACTCCTTGAGAATGTGATAATGGCCCACCTCAGCGCCACCCCTTGTTTTTCAGAATGTGATAATAGCCATTGTCAAGGTCACCACATTTTGATGGATTTATATATAGCTCTTGTGAGCATATTTGGATCCCTTTATGAAAAAGCATGAATTTAATATACTTTTTATTTGTGATAATAATAAATTAATTTTTATAAGCTTACTTTTTCATTTGTTGATATAAGTTAAACTATTTTATTCTATGACTATATAATAGCCTTTTATTGTTTAATTTTTGTGAATAAATTGTGTTAGATAAACCAAATAATATAATTTGCTTGTGACAATTTTATAAATTATTATTAAAGGATGTTTTCTGAGTATAAAAGTTCACTTTTCAAATGCACTTTAATTGCAATAATATAATTAATTTTTAAATGCTTTCTTTTTGATTTGTTGATATAAATTTTAATAAATTTATAGATTATAAATATTATAATATACATACACTACAAATTAAGATGGCTCACTATAAGCCACTAATGGCTCAAATGGCTCATTAGGAGCCACTTGAGCCATCGAGATGGCTCAATATGAGCCATTAAGGTGTCTCATCGTGAGCCACATAGAAATTTTATCAAATTAAAAAATAGTTAAGTCCAAAAATAAATCTAAGAAAAAATTAAGTTTTTTATTTTTCGGAAACACTTTAAAC
>JAUZND010025906.1:0-24113 GCA_034780555.1 Coelogynopora nodosa
CGCATCTGTAAATAACGATAAATCATAATATATATTCACTATTGTTTACAAAATGATCCTATGGGGCAAAACGGACAATGTTATGTTCGTTTTGCCCCACATACAAATGCTATGTTTAAAGTTCTTTTTCTGCTATTGAGTGTAGATATAAAAGAAATATTGTGAAACATAATGAAAGATAATACTATAGTTAACGTTCATATCCAAAAATAAAAGTAGAATGAATATTTTATATTATGATACATACAACAGTATTTAAGGTTGCCAATTTAGATAAAAGTAGTAAAAAACTTATTTTTTATTATATTTCTAAATACACGTTGTGAATTCAAATTGCGCGGTATTTCCAAGTGTCAACACAGTAAACAAAATATTAGCGTACTAAAACAAAGGCTATATTATTTGTCTATACAGTCAAAATATCCACTGTCCGTTTTGCCTCCACTGTCCGTTTTACCCCGCTTTCAAATGTGTAAACAAACCTTTTACGACGGTGCCCCTACTCGATACAGGGCAATCAGGAGAATCGGGTGACAGTGTACGACAACAAGATGGTTGACTTCATTAATTTCATTCTGCGGGCCGGTGACTTTGAGGGCTGTGACGTGGAGCAGGTGGTCGATCTGCGTGACACCATCGCAAACCTGCTCATCTCCCTCATTGAGGAGAACAATCCTGAGGCCACAATTATCGCTCAGGTCAATTTGAACATATATTTAACAAATACTAATATTTTTATACAAATATAATTTTGAATATTAATAGTATTACTAATGAATCAAATTATCTTCAGGTTTAATCAACTGATTTAAATATATAATTCAACGATACTATACCCAGATATATATATAATTAGAAAATGTTTACATAAATGTAAATAGAAAGTTTAATTCATTATAACAACACTAATAATATGATATATTAAAGATTAATTTTGTTTATTGTATTCTTTTATATTATAATATTCTACAATTTTTTAAAATTAATTTAGTTTTAATTGGTGGCTGTTATGCGATTAATAGTAATTAATAATGTTTAAATTTCAAGCAGATATAGTGTAACCTAATTTTAATGATTAAAAACTTTCAGTTTGAATATATTATAGTGATTTGTGGAAAATACTCTTTTAGGAGGTAAAAGACACTCTCGACAAAGAAGCCCTTTACCGCGTTATGACCGACTGTTACGAAATGCATGAGGTAAGATTTCATTATACTTTTTGTGATAATAGACTTATAGATACGATCCTTTGTTAACAAATTATTGCACGAATTATCTTTTTATAATACTTTGATCCGTCAAGTCGTCTGCGACTTCTGGTGATAGCCATGACAACTTTTCGCAACTTGATTCTGTCCAGCTTTACTGTTGTTAGATCCTTAGTGCTTTTACCTGAGGTTGTTGTCAGGTGGTCATCAGTCCATCTTGCCTTAGGTCTGCCTTTACGCCGTTTTCCTTCCATAATCCAACCGTAATCAAATACGTTTGGTTAAATTAATTAAATCAGCAGCACTTAACAAAAATATCACATTTTTAAAACCTACATATAACATCTGTGTTAAAAACAAATATTTATTTAGTTTGAAAAAAATAAATACAATTACTATATTTATTAAAAATTGGTTACTTTACCTATACATATCAAATCTTACATAAAATATCGAGTACTAAATTGTTTATATCAAACATACTAAATCATGTTTATTAAATAATTAATTAATGAATAATTACTAATAATACACAAATTAATCTATTAAATAATAATTATTTCGTATTTTTAGTTTAAATGGTAAACAAAACTTGGTTCAAATTGTTCAAAATAATTATCAAACGATATTGAAGTCATTTGTCATATTTTTAATTTATGATTTGCAATTTAATTTTATATATCGAAATATGTTATCAACAGTTAATTATTATTATTATTATTATTATTATTATTATTATTATTATTATTATTATTATTAATAACACGTATACCTTCAGATGTATTAAGTATCCATAATATTTACTAAGTTCAAAATGACATTATGTTTTCTTATTTAGTAAAATATACTGTTTCTAATATTCTTATTATTTAGTCTGAGTCACACATCAGTGAAAAGTTCTCTAAGAGCGGAAGTGCTGCCAAAATTGCAAAAGTTGGTTCCAGTTTCAAAAATCTTTTGGTAAGTGGATATACGATTAACGCATTATTATTGTGCATTTGTGTGTTTTACCACAATTGAAAAGTAAGCTCAACTCAACTGTCACCGTTATCTTTTTCTCTAGATTGTGAAGCATTGTGATCAAAAATGTTTAAAACTGTTAACAATTTTAGTTATAAATAGTTTTTATCTTTGAGTAAATGTCATGCATATCATCGACACTCACTAATTAAGATCCTAACCCTAATCTATAGTGTCACTGCACACTAACTTGCATAGGTATGGTTTAGGTGCCATGCTGAAAGATCTATAAAGCAGATCCGCTTTCAATGTGTAATTATCGATTGCTAATCATGTTTTATCCAATTTATAAATTGGATAAAACTCCGGGTTTTATAAAAACATGAATCTATGCGTTTTATTGGAGTTCGTAATTTTGGAAATAGTTTTTAGAAATTATTTTGGAAAGTTATGAAATTCTGTTTTATTAAATCTAAGACTACATAAGCCTGTATATTTATTTATTTAAATGTCATGTATCATTTACGCCTGTTTTAAAAATAACAATTATTAATTTTTTTACAATATATATATATATATATATATATATATATACTTATCTTTATACTTATACTTTTGCATATGTTTTATGATATCATTGGAGTGTGTGAATGATATAATTAATTATAATTTTGTTTAATACTCTCATCTTGTCACAAAGTATTGAGTTTATCTAATTTATTTTGTAATTCATAAATTGTATAAGTTAAAAGCCAGTAAACTACAACAATAGTGTAATATTATTATAAATATATATATAAATTATACATTATTGTTTCAGATTAAAAGTATTAAATTACATAATTTATTATTTTGCAATACTAATAAAAGCAAAAGTAGCCTACCTTATATTATTTTTTAATTGTTTAATTTTAACATTTAGTTAAAATATTTTTACATAATTTTATATTTATGAAAACGTTTATCAATTTCCAAAACTTTCACTGTAAGATTAGCGTTATTTAAAAAATCATCATTATTTAATAATAATGTTTCTTGATTTAATTTTTACTAGTAATGATATATTGTTAAATTATAATATTCTTATTTAAATTTTTTTAAATATTATATTTTCAAATTTAAAAAATTATATTTGAAGTAAAAGGGCATTTTTGTATAAAGTTTTATTTTTAAATTTGGCAATTATCAAATTTAAGATAATTGACGGTTTATGGTAATAAATCCAATTTTGTATACCAACCACATGAAGTATATTGAAATTAATTAATTATGTTCCTATAATTAATAAAATAATTTCCCAAAAACTACTAATAATGTATAATACTGGGCTCCATTCAGAAAAAGGATGACCAGATAATTCTCAAGGAGTCTCTCTTCGCTGTCGGATTTCGGTTTTTTGTGATTCTGTCGAGGCTATACGATCTTGATCCTCAAATGGGGAAAAAAGGTACTTTTAAATTAACTATTATCTTTATAATAACTGTGATAACGCGTATATATTAAATACTTTTTGTACTCAATGAGTTTACCAATTATTTATAACACAATGTCAAAAATGCAATTATTTAGAAAAAACTATTTGGAAATCTATTCTTGTTTCGTGTGACTTGCGACTCATATGATGTGTCATAAACGTAATTTCATGAATCATAATTTGTTTTAACACTTTCATTACGGTATGTTGTTTAGTTACTTAAAAAATTCATACAATTTATTGGTTTTTGAATAATTCTGTTGAAGGCGATCGTTTTTATAATAAATTAAAAATGTATTTCTTTACAACATTGACACATGTTAGTATACGCATTAAATACGCATTATTTACACATGACACATTTAGCTCTGCTAACGTTTAGTATGAGTCTGCATCATGTGATTAAAATTATCGGTATTTCATTCACATATATTTTCATATTTAGGCTTATTATATTTGTTGTTTTGTCATGTTGTTAGAGATACAAAGTAGAATGTCCTGAAAATTAAATTATACGTGAAAATTGATTTGGTATAATGTTTTCTTCCAGTTTTATTAATTTTAATGCACAAAATAATGTGTTATTTTATTTATTTATTTAATAGGTTGTTTCACCACAAAACGGGGTAATTAGATCTCATAACCTGCAAGTGATAATTTGTTTAAAAATCATGTTAAATAAAATCACATTTATTAACAAATTTACAACATGTTTTTGCAACCTTTTTTGCAAAATTTTGATAATATATATATATGAAGGTAAACTTTATTTGGATTTTAGCGTATATTACCACCTGCTACCGAAATAATATATATATTGATAAATTGGCTTAACACAAAAGCTTAGATCAGCCAATATCATTAACTAAATTAGAGCGCGTGGTGTATCGCTTAGAGCACAGATCAGCGGTTCGTATGATGGCCGAGAGAGGTCAAAATTAAATACTACATATGTGTTTCTTGTTAAACATCAAGTTTTATCTAAATATTAAATATTTTAATGCCAAACTAATTGTAAAAATACATTTCTATTAAGAATTGTCTAAATAATTCTTTTTAACTAATATAAATCGGTTAATATCCTTGATAAGAAGTTGAAATAATTATAGTGGTGTGTGAAACTAGAAAATTATAATTTTAATTTTAAAATTAAAAAAATATATATAACAACAGCATTATTTTAACTATAGAAAAAACGATGATAGGCATACCAGTGTAGAAAACAAAAATAAAGATTTAAAATATAATAAAAGTAATTAAGTTAGCATTATATCTTTGAACATATCTTCAAAAAATAATATTTCTCCCGAAATCCACCTGTCAGTTCAGTTAATAGCGCAACAACTTACATCCTTTTTTTGCCAACATAGTTAAAACGAATATTACGCTTCGTAGCAAGCCTAGGTTATCTCTAAAATTCTATGGATACAGAGTCTTTCGAGAAGCACATGCGTATTTACATAAAACACTGAGTCTTTTGACAAACACATGCGTATTTAGATACAAAACTGAGTCTTTTGATAAAACTCAGTGTATTTATATAAAACACAGAGTCTTTCGTCAAACACCTGTGTATTTGGATAAAACCGTGTGTATTTTACAGGAAACATAGAGTATTTAATTTTGACCTCTCTTGGCCACTATAGGTTCGAGCTTCGCTAAGTACTCTTAGTCGTAGTAAACTGTTACCTCTCTCGTATTGAGTTATTAATATTGGCTAATTTAATTGTATGGTGTTGCTTCAAGCAAATTAATCAATATATATATATGCTTTCGGTATTAGGTGGTAAGACACGCTAAAATCGAAATAAAGTCTACCTTTAAATATATGTAGGCTACCTATGATATTTAAACGGTGCAGCTATATTAAATATATATATATAGGTAGGCTACATATTATAAATATTATAAATATATATATAATAGAGGCTTTTTTGGATATTTTTAATCTATTTTCATTTGTCAATGTAGATTTAGGCCTACTATAATTTTCATTCTTGAGTTATATAGTTTATAAGTTATATAGCACAATGTATTATTGATTAATTAAGCGTCTGAGTGACATAGTATTAATTGTATTAATTTGTTTATACCAATTATTAAAAATTCGTTGTTGGCTATATCTTATGAGGGTTTTGTCTATCAGGTGTCGAGTATTCGTACTGTACTTCGTAAAATCATTTAAATGACGAAACCTCATTTGCAACGTATTATGTTTGTTACAACCTAATTGTTACTAATAAAGAGAGATTATCGCATTTGAATCATTTTAACCAATAATAACCAAATTAACATATTGTATTATTATAGCTGTTAACTAATTAATATATTATATACATTTTTAATAAAAATTATACAGTTTAATTATTTAATATTCTTTGGATTTATTGGAAAGCAATGACTATAATAGTAAAACTTTCATTTGCGGTTTCTTAAAAACCTAACAACACACTTTTCCTGTAAATACCAAAATACTTTCGTTCTAAGACTGCAGATAATTTTTTTCATATTCATGATTTATCGCGAAACGTGTTATGCATGTTCTGTAAATGCCAATTTTTTGTTTGTTGGAAACACCACATGCAGTCACGACTGACCTAATTTGCAAAACAACAAATCCCATCCTACTGACACAAAGTTCGATTACTTTTTATGTATTTTGCCTTTTACGTTTGGTTATTTTTTTATGTGATCTAATTTATTTTTATTAAATTTCTGTATTTGAAAATATTTTTTTTAACATAATTGGTCTGTTGCTTATTGATTTCTATTTGTATTGATTTCCTTTTTGTATTGATTGCATTTGTATTGGTTGAAATATTTATTTGCAGACGAACGTCAACCATTCAGGAGAGGTACACTTAACGACTAATATTAGATGCATATTACTCTAAAGTTTTACAAAAGTTGGGTTATATTTACTTAAATTTTAAACTAACTTATTAAAGAACTTGCATTTACAATATTTATTATCTATTGTATATAACAAAAATATATAATTAAGCATTACGTTTACTTTTAAGCTGGTTAAATTATCAACTTATAAATGTTCATAAAGCAGATGTATTATTTACCATCATGTTGTTAATAATAATTGTTATTTAAAGTAACGCTGCATATGATCATTCAGAACGCTATACGAATATGTGAACACTAGCCCTATCTGTATTTGTATTTAAACAATTTCTAATTAATTGTGTTTGTTTGCATGATTATTTGCCATATTAATAATACTATGCCTGCTCTCAAATGTGATCCCAGCTGAGATACAATAAGATACATCTTTTCTTTTTAGTGGTATTTCATTTGCTCGTAGAATTACTCGCTATTTTGATTGCAACATTATATACATAAAAATGAGTTTTGTTTACTAAGCTAAATATTCTTTAATGTACATAAATTAGTTT
The DNA here is from genome assembly GCA_034780555.1 of Coelogynopora nodosa. Classification (NCBI taxonomy): domain Eukaryota; kingdom Metazoa; phylum Platyhelminthes; order Proseriata; family Coelogynoporidae; genus Coelogynopora; species Coelogynopora nodosa. Next base: position 7,050 of record JAUZND010025906.1, read on the forward strand.
TTACATTATATTAATTTTACACGGTTTATTCGAGCCTGTCAGTAATTTTTTAAATATTAGTTATGTAATTTTAAATGAAACAGTTGGTTTTTAAAAAAAATGTATTAGTTATTATGTAGATATTGTATATATGTCGTTTCAATTATATAATGATAATGTTGCTAATCCAATTAAATTCGTGAATTTGTTACATTTATAATAAATTAAATCTGTTATATATATTATAATTGCATTAATAATGTGCATAATTTATATCACTTTATCATGTGTATAAGTTTATATCACTTTATCATGTGTATAAAAAAAGTATATATTTTCTAACCTATTTTTATGTAACTTAATAAATTAATACCTGACTTTTCAGTTTTTGAAAATGCAATAAATGGTACTTTTGCTTTATGTGTACATTTATATGATACAGAGCATACATTTTTTTAACATTAAACGTCTATTGTAATCTTATAAATAAATTAGTTTAAAAAAACAATTAGCATCTAAAATATATATATTTTTAAATCTATCAACTGTGTTTCCTACTAGAACATCTCCTGGGTTGTATAAATGCATGATGGCTGTATACATATTATATATATATCATTATATTTAGATTTAAACTGTATGATAACATTATCCTGCATTTTTGTGCTGCATATATATGTATGTATACATTTACAAAACATAAATATTGTAGTTTTAGTTTTAGTTTTACATAGTGATGTGTTTTATGTTATTTTTAAAACATGAGTATGCACTTATTATGTTTTAAATAATGCTGCAAAATTTTTAAAAAATAAGGAGTTATTGAAAGAACAATTAGTTTATTGCTGTATTATCACAATTAGTACTTTAAATAATTGTTTAAAATTAATACTCTAATATTGTAAAACAACGACTAATAGGCCCCTAAATACATTTTGCATATCCCATACTGCAAAATATGTTCACAGATACAATTTATTTATTATTGTTTAATTTTGTTTGTTTAAATTTTATAATAATTCATAAATAGTTCATAAATATATAATTATGGTGTGTTAAAAAGTAATATGAATTTTTCTTATTTATTTAGATATATATATTTATTTGCAATTATATTATATGTTTTGTATTTAATAACATAATATAAAAAAACAGTTTGAATTTGTTTAATTTATAAAAATAATATTACATTATAACTAATTTGTTCTAGGGTGTTTTTAATTCCCATTACAGCTAAGCATGTTTTATATACATGTAAACATGTTCTACCTAACATGAACCATAGATAGAGACATACCCATATTATATGTTACCATATTTTTGTGTTTTTGTATATAACTGTGTCACTTGCACATTTCGTATTTATCTATTACGATAAATAGTTATTGTTTGATTATAATGCTATTCGACTAAAGTTCACGTTAACTTTTATATTGAATATTGCTTCCTAATTTAAATAAATAATTAATTATTTAATTCTTAAAACTTTTATAGTTTCAGTAACTTGAATGCTCGTTCTTTGTTAACTTTGTTATATCTCAATCAACTATTACTGAATTTTATTGTGTTGTAAAATTGTTTGTATACATTTATTCTATATTGTCTTCAAAAAATATCGATGTAGTTTGCGGCTTTCAAAATAATTTACTATAATTCTATCATTTAAAAAAATCCAGGCACACGCCTAATCATATAAAAAAATATATATATTGTGCCAATTGAAATAATTTCAAAATCTTTAAAAAATTTGTGGAGATTTTTATCCGTATGTAAATACAAACTTTTATATCAATGACTGTATCTTATATAATTTAAAACAGAATAATGCGAAATAGCTTCTTATTATTTATGTTGGTAGTATTTTAACATTTAGTGACAGTGAGGTTATAAATAATTGTCCAATATTATTGTGTACACATTAATACAAACGTTTTCTCATTTTAAACAGAAAAAAATATGTTTAATTAATTATTATTATTGTTGACTGAGACTCAAAATGGCAGTAAAGGATTTTTAAATCATGATTGCGATACTCTTCTCATTAAAGTATAATTAATTCCTTGTATTTTAATCCCCCTGTTTAGAGTTGATTATCTCGGATATGCAGTCAAAAGCGTACAAATTCTACAAGAAAAATTCATCGACTGTAGAAATTCTGAAAGGTGAATTTCTTCAAAAAATCCACTTCCGAGTGAAAAATAAGGTAAGTCTTACATTTGAAGATACCAATTTATAACACATAGGCTATATGTTGCAATTATTGATTGCTGTTTAAGTTAATAAAAAATACATTTTGTTACAATATGTTTCGGATAACAATTTTGGACTAACAATACTACATTTCTTTGGCTGTTTTATAATACAATAAAAAAAATTGTTCCTGATATTTTTACAAGTAAATTTTGCGTATTTATATCGTCAAACTATATTCTACGAGTAATACTAATATAACGGGAAAAAATATATATATTATAAAATCTGCTTTCATTAAAAACAATAAGTAAATTTGCTTTAAAAAATATTCAAATATAATTATGTCCACTGTAAAATATTTAATTGAGATAGAAAATAATAAAAGGTAAAATGACCAAACAATTTAACTTATAATTTTTAATTAAATTATTTATAAATTGGTTATGACGATTATTAAATGGATTTCCTACATTTTTACACTATTAAATAGCTTTTAGAAACATTAAAACATATTTCTGAATTATAATAAAATGAAGATATTAAACAACAAAAAATCATTTCAGAATGTTTTGCGTGAGGAAGTGAAGGAAACATTGAAGTGGAACGTAGATCGATCATCACCTAGCAACAAAATTCGCGACTTCATGGACTGGTCCAAAGCAATACTTGATGATATCCGCTACCAGCAGAAGATCTTAAGCAATCCCATTGCAATATTCTTCACCAAAGGATGGTATGTAAAACAATATATTATTCAAATAAATGTTATTTATTTGAAAGATAAACATCGACAACGTAGGCAATAAAAGAAATATTTATCCTAATATATTTAAAGGCTAATTTTAACAAATATCAATTTTTTAATTAAATATTTCCTCATATTAAATTGAAAAAAACATTACGGGGTTCCATTTTTTTAGTTTGTATTTTGTCATTGAGACTATTCTATATTACTTATAATTCTATATAATTCTATATTCTATATGAATACACAGGCGCACACAGCATTTTGGAAATGGGGGTCGAATATATACTACAGGGGCACATGGCGAGTGAGCCTATAAACTCCGCGCCGCAAAAATTTTGGGATTATTAATCCCTACAGTTCAGTAGAAAGCTTATTATAGAGTGTAAAACAGCGTATTAATTAGAACTTTCCAAGGGCATAATTAGGAGCATTTCATTTTTTAAGCTAAGCTATATAAGATTGAAAAGTCAATTTCATTCCACACATTATATTGTACCTAAAAGATTTCAGAAAACTTTCAAATAAATATTAGTAAAAAATGCCTATATTAACATATACATGAATCTAATAAATTTAGATATAAAATGTTGGATACGACCATAAATAAACAAATCCATGATAATGTTTTGCATTTTTTAAAGAAATACTTTATTTAAATTTTTTTATTTACTTTTAAAAAGGGCACTTAATTTAAAAGGCCCTTTAAGTCGTCCGCAACTAACGATCCCCCCCCCTGTGTACGCACCTGGAACATATAACAAATAATACGTATATTATGTCAAATGCACTAGTTGTTTTTAATATAATTTAAATGTCCTCTTAAGTACAATTTTCTTATAGGATCGAATATATTGTTAATTCATTCTTTTCCCGTCAGGATGTTCTGGAATTATTTAGTGACAATAATCAGCTTTGCACTCAACTTGATCATGCTAATCGGTTACGAAGCTCCTGAAAATGGATCCTTCAGCGATGATTACGTCCTCAATGACACCAACATACTTCCGGATGCATTCAGAGAGTAAGAATATTTATTTATATATTTCTAAGCAACTAGACGTGGGTAAAATGTTGTGATTTTGTATACTTTTCATTATTTTAATTTCTAATATAGTTTAATAAACGTAATTCAGAGTCCTAACGTAATTCAAAACGTAATTCATCCTATATAATATTATGACGAATAAATAGCGTCAAAAAGTAATAGTTAAAAAAATGAAAACTTTGGAATACCAAACAAAATGAAAAATATATTTATTGAAATAGAGTACAAAATATTCACATTAGCCTTTTCGAAAATGCAATCGGGTGAAAATATGTTTGGATAATTTATTTTGAAATAACGTGTAAAATATTTAAAACAGCATATAGAAAAGAAAACTTTGATTAGAGTAAAAAAACATTTGAAATCGAAATGGTTTAAAATTTATATTTAAATATACATATAATATTGTTTTTGTAAAATGTACCCGCATGATATTTATGAACTAAACAAGTTTATTAATTTTCAACTGAATTGTAATTTTCATAATATTCGACGCAAATGCTTTTTTCATTATATTTTAAGTAAATCTAATATTTATTATATTCGTTAATATTTTCACAACACAATGAAAAAAGTTTCAATACAGAAAACCGTATAAAACGATTAGCTATGAATTCTACCCCATTAGTTTCTACTCAATTCCTGAGGAAAATTTCTATGATATTCCCAACATTTATTATTGACTCTATTTATTTTCAGTGCCAATTAAATCAAACATTTTCTGCATTCTTTTATTTCGGCAGTATTTCACTACTACGAGAGTGCTTTATCCTATATTTTAATATTTAAGTTTCTTAATATTTATAATTTAATATTATTTTATCGGCACCCTTGTGTCACAAAGTCAAGTACGACCGTTGGTGACAGTCTTGACTATAATAGTTCTCCATTCCGTCCTATACCCAGTCAAGTTAATAATCCCCCGAATGTGCTTTCCCATAGCGCTTAGATTCATCAATGTATAAATGAATATCAAATTTGGAGTAAATTACATTCAAACTTGGAGTAAATTACATTCAATTTTGGAGTAAATTACATTCAATTTTTGGAGTAAATTACATTCAATTTTGGAGTAAATTACATTCAATTTTGGGGTAAATTACATTCAATTTTGGAGTAAATTACATTCAATTTTGGAGTAAATTACATTCAATTTTTGGAGTAAATTATATTAAAATTTATTGAGTTAAATTATATTCAAATTTACAAGAAAAATATTAATTTTTTTATTGGATTGTATTCAGGTAATACAGTTAATGGAAAGCAAAATTTATTTAGGAAACACAGTTTTTTAAATTCATAATGTACAATAATGACTTTTAAATGCATTCATATATTACTTATGCTCAATATTCGTATGTAAACAAATTGCTGAAAATATTGTTCTACATGACCAAACCACTCCGCCGCCGCAGCATGACACCGCGCTGGGTGACTAAGTACGCCTCCCTGTCAACCTGGGTGGACATCCTCGGAATCATTCACAACGTGCTCTGCTTTTTTGTGCTACTCACATACTTCATAGCGGACCATCCATCGCCACCCAACTTCATGAAGTACTTCAATATGATCTGGTATTTCTACCGCTTTGCTTCCTTTTTTTATTCGATTTTATGTAAAGAGTCATAATACAAGCCGCCAGTGAAAATCGGTTTTTTGAAAACATATTAACTCATAGTTGGTCGTGCTAGATCAATCAATTTTATTCAACTGCTGTGATCATAATCATTTGATAATATTACCATATTTTCGACACAAAACAAAAACAAAAGTTTTTTCGATCCGTATTACACTACTTTAAAATAAGTTAATTTATTTAAACTTTGTTAACTAAGTCAATAATTGATCGTGATCCAAATTACGTCAATATTAATAAATTGCCTAACATATTATACCTAAAATTTAAACAAATCGAAAACATAGATTTAGAAAAATTTATGCAATGCATATCTATTTTTCATAAAAAATCTTTTATGAAGTATAATAAAAAAAAATTAGATATAGTAATTTCTGTTGTAAATTATGTCAATAGTTATTTCTGTTGATATCGATTTTCAAAAATGATAAATATTAAATAAAAGTTTACTAGACCATAACTTGCTTGTACGAAATTTATTTATTTATATTAATTTATATCTACTAATATTTTTCAATTTTTATCATGTTCTCGGATAATTTTTGTATATTTTTAATTTTAGAGATATTGTAATTTGGTTATAGAAATGTATATATTTTTTTAATTCTATATATGAAATTACGTATAAACTTGAATGCAAATCCGTTTCATGACTTACCTGTTTTAATGATAAATGTAAATTTAAAATATATACAATTTAATAATAAATAAGTAACAAATTTATTTTAAATATATATTTTACATTTGAATTGTTAGGCATGTGCAATAGAAACCGAATATTTTCATTTAATTTTTTCTATAAATGCACTCAATAGGATTATTATTGTTTTATTTTTGCAAAGCTTGAAAATATGTCCAAAAAGGAAGAATATGCAAGACGATGAACACATTGAATCAAATAAAAATTCAAAGATGACGGCATCACTTGTCTCAGTTAAGACCATTTTCTACATTGTAAGTTGACAAGAAACCATTAAATAAAAAATTATTTTCATTATATGCATATTCAAATGCAAAAATACTGTTCTGCTAAGCTCTTCAAATCATACATTCATAAAGATTCTTAAGCGCCATTTTTAATCAATATAATTTTTTTATTAATTAATTTATTATTCGCCAGTGATATTTATTAATATTGCTTTTAACACTATTCAAAAGGATGACTACCTATTTTGCTGCAGCGTATGACAAACCTAAATCACAAAAGGCGGAAAAGTATTTACCTAGTTTAAAACTCATTATTTTCTCGTTTGAAGACAGAGATGTTACCTCTCAACTTTACTGTTCTGCAAATAATAGATATACTTTTTATAAATCAATCATTTGCTAATATGTTTGTCAAAATAACGTTTACTTATATGGATTAATTTTTTATTTGTGGTTTGATTTAACGTATAATTATTATTTAAAACTTTAAATTAGATACTAAATCAGTAGTATAGAAAGGGTTGATTCTGGCACACTACTTAATTTACTAGTATTTAATAAGTATAAAAATATGTATTTTTATAATTTTTTATATAGTAAAATAACATTAAATAGATAAACATTCAGAATAGCTATGAGTCAATTTACATTTTTTGAAATTGAAATTTAACGAAGTTACATACATTTATAGATTTACAGCCGATTAATTTTTTAAAATTTATAATAAAATTAAATCGATAGACCTGCCAAATACGAGGGGGCTTCAATAAGTTCTCGGACTCGATATGAAAGCAGATTCCCACACATATAATTTATGCATTTTAATAAACTATAGAAACATCTAAGATATGTGTGAAAATTCTAGGACCACTTTCACAATTCGAATTTGAAAATTAAAAGTCAAGAAATTTAAAAAATAACTTATATTTTGACTAAAAACAACAATTTTCTCAAATTAAAAGTTCATAATTATTTATTGACATTAAAAAACAAAGATTTAGTGCCCGTTAAATAGTTAATATAAACACAAGAACATCTATAGAACCTTACAGCTTTTCAAAATACTCTCCATTGCAGTCGATGCACTTTTGCATCCTCTGGAACCATTTGTCGAAGTATTCTGACCATTCATCAGGTGAAATTTGGTCAACTTGTTGGATGAATCGTCCAACAGCTTCTTCTTCTTCTTCCTCATTTCCAAGAGCTGTGGTCAGTCTCTGTAGGCTATCTCGAGGATTCAAACCAGCTTTATAATCGTAATAAATCATTGCACAATAGTGTTCGTTAGTCAGAAACATTTTGCAGTAATTTTTTTAATTATTAAATTTAAATTAAAATCTTTAAATCTTTAAATATTTCTGTGCCTGACTTTTAATTTTCAAATTTGAATTGTGAAGTGGTCCATAGAAGTATCAACATGAAATTTTCACAGATATCTTAGATGTTTCTATAGTTTATAAAAACGCATATATTATATGTGTGGGAATCTGCTTTCATATCGAGTCCCATAACTTATTCAAGCCTCCTCGTAGCTATGACTCAGTACCAATTTCTTGAAAATTTGTTGAAATTTGACAGATTTGTAAACATTTCAACATTTTAGTGATTTACAGCTGATTAAATCATTTTTTTGTACAATAAGATGAAATTAAATAAATAGAAATTTGTAATAACTATATGTCAGTACCAATTTTTTGAAAATTGGTTAAAATTTGACAAAGTTATAAAATAAATAATAAAAAAATTATACTTATAAGTTAAATATTAAATAGGTTAGGAGACTACAACCTTAATAAAACTTATTTGTATTTAGTTAACTAAAATTAATTAGATAGACATTTGTAATAGCTATAAGTCAGTGCCAATTTTTTGTAAATCAGTTGAAATTTAACAGAGTTAAAAAAATTGAAAAGTATAATATGTTTATTTTAATATTATATATTTTATTCCACTTCTTGCACAAGTGTGCAATGTAGTGTAGGAAATATTGTTACAAGGTACTTAGAAAAAATTTATTTTTAAAGGATAACGTACAAGATAGAAGCATTGTTAATGGAGTTAACAGGACTGTCCTAAACACGTTACATACGAATAGTTCATAACCCTTGATTAACCCTCGCCAAAATTCTGTTTTTTATCGTTAAATTGCAACGTCGGTTCTCGTGATGCTTCTTGTCATTTTAGCTTCGTGCGCATTAACTGCTCTTGCGGTTGCTCTTAATATTTCGAAAAGCCTCGAGCGTTGGGCAGCCCAGCTGTGCCATTGCACATATACTTCAGTCCTTTCCAGCAACTGTCCTTACCACAGCTTTATAACCTAGATTGAGTAAGGCCTTTGCTTCTTTTGAGGAGTCATCTAATACCGCTTGACAGTACATAACATTTGTAGTAGTTCGATTTGTATAAATAAGATTTGTAGTAGCCAATGGTTTGTATGAAGTTCGTTGTCACGCTGAGGAAGATACTTTGCAAAAATGTTTGAGTCCATTCAGTCGGATTTCTCATCGTAATAAATCTGTAAGTAGCAAAATCAAGCTGAGTGAACTAGACTTAGTCAGATTCCTCATTGAATTTATCGTGCAATAGATAGCCATAACACATTGGAATGGAAAAATTCAATATCAAAATATCAAAAATTAATTATAGTCACTTTAGTTTTTAGCCTATAACTTTTGATGTTTATAAATTATTACAACTAAACATGATATGATGACTCAATAGCACAAGACAAGACTTGTAAGTATTATAACATTTTCAAATTTTTATATTGGTTTTTACCATTGCGATGTATTGTGGCCATCTATTGCACGATGATTTAAATGAGGATTCTGACTAAGTCTTGTTCACTCAGCTTGGATTTTCCACTTACAGATTGATTTCGATGAGAATTCCGACTAAATGAACTTTGAAAAAATATATTTTTGTTTCAAATTAATAAAGAACAATTTTTATTAATCCAATTTTTAATTTAAGTGAAACATATCAGTAGGATGGAGAAATGGTGATATATAAGAAAGTTACACAGTAGTACTTCTTTGAGTAGTTATTTCTTTGAGATTAAAATGTACTTTATAATAATGGATACATTTTATTATTAGATATGTCAATATCATCATCATCATTACCAACATCACTAAGTGAGATATTATTTGAGTCCAATGCATCACGTACTCTGTTGTCAAAAATATACCAAAATCGTTTGATACTCTCTTGTAGGGCTAAATTATAGGTGACAGAAGGATTTTGAACTTTTTCGACCTCTTCTAAGATTTGTTGTATTGTCTCATCATTTTTTATATAATTGAATAGTTCAATATAATTTATCAATTTTTCTTGTACTTTGTGTTACAACTCTTTCAAGGTCAATTTTTCTGTATGTTTTCCGTATTTCCTTCAAATTGTGGTCAGAAGCGTCGACACTTTCTCCTCCTCCTTATCCTCCAGCATATCCTTCATCGAATTTATTGATGTTTCTACATCGTTTAGCCTAATTGATTCCTCGTCTGTCACTGATTTTATTTGAGTTTAATTTCTTTTTCGACATATTGTGTTAATTGATATTCATGCAGTAAGGCAACTTTGGCAATTTCGTTTCGTCGGTATCTGTGCAGAATTAGTTCAGATTGTATTTTTAGTTTTTTGTAGGTAATCTATTTCTAGAAGAATATTTTCGTAGTAGTAAAACATATTTTGCGTTAAATGGTAGAAGAGTCGACAGTAACAATAAAGCATTGATCAAATAAAACTCTCGTGCGCTAAACAGTACTTTTGTACACGCAATAAGTGTGCAGAAATTTGAACAATAGCCTTTTTGAATATATTTATCAACTATCTAGTTGGTTGTTTTAGTGTATATTTTTTGGAACTGTTTATGCCTTATCTATTATGGATGGTCTTATATAGGTAGTACCGGTTTTGTTGCTGTATATATTGTTTTAATGGATTCTGATTGGTCATATAAGTGAATTTTCACCAAATTATCATGAAATTGAATCATCCTGTGTGTTTGCTACAAGCCTAAGTATAATTGTAAGTCTTTTCCTAAGTCAACTAGCAGAGTGTCGCAGTGGAAGCGTGCTAGACACTTAGCTCAAATGTAGTGAATCGAAGCCACTCTCTGCTAAGATTTTTTTAGCTCGAACCATATTTAGGTCCAAAATTCAGAATTCTCATTGAAATCACCCTGATCGTGCAATATTTGGTCATCATTGCAATATAGTAAAAAAAAAAATGAAAATTTGAAAATGTTATACTACGTACAATAAAAAAATAAATTAGTATAAACTATTTGTCTTATGTTGATGAGTCATCACACTAAGTTTGTTTGTCTTAAGTTACTACCCTAAAAAGTGATAGCCAATGAAAAATTTGGGGTCACTTTTGATCCATAATAATCCTGATCGTAAAACAAAAATATATATAATAATTAAGGAGGGGGTGTAGGGGTGTCCCACAATCCACCCTTCCTATACTATTTAATCATCCGAACATAATATTATCGTTCCATTGTTTTCTGTTGTATATTAATGTAACAAAGAGCGCAAAATATGACATTTCAACGTTATTTAAATGTGGACACATAGTACATTATCATTTTTCATCCGATGTTTCGGTTCAACAGTTCAAAGTCTTACTAATCTTAAAATCATCCCTCCACTCCCGTCAACAGCTGATACTAGCCGCCTCCCTCGCGGGGAAGTGGTACAGTCCCTATTTCTTTGCCTTCCATCTGCTTAATATAGTCCAGAACAATCAGTTGCTTCAGGGAGTGATCCAAGCTGTTACTCAGAATGGTGAGATACAAACGATTTATTCGGTTACAGTGCATTATTATTATACCATAAACAGAATTTTTTATTTATTAAATTATACTACACGACCTAAAAACCAAAAATACATTAATTAATTATTATTATTTTCCCAAAAAAAGTCAAAATGGAATAGAAGAAGCAAAATAAACAAAAAAATTAAATATAATTTTTTTTTTATATTGCTGTTTTAAACATTATGAAAAAATTTTAAGATTCTATGAATCCGAAAGAATTTTCCGTGGCACGCACATATTTATTACCTATGATACTTATTTATATATACAAAAACTAATATTTATTATTGTCAAATAGACAATAATAAATATTAGTTTTTGGTTTTTAGATTTTATTGTGGGATTAATTTTATCTCATTTATAAGATGTATTTGTTTGCTTTTCAAAAGTTTTTTTGTTAAATCTATAAAATATAATTACTATCTACATATCTGTATAATTAAAAACCAATTATTCATATATTGTTGTTAAATTATGGTCCTGGTCATATTGAAAAAAGTGTAATAGGTATAACATTGTGGAAACAGTTTGTTTAATAAATGATCCAATATTGTTAGTTCTTTGTATAGACCAACATAATGCAACTCCATTTGAAATAATTTGTCTCGTCATTTATTAACATTTGTTTAATTTTAGTATAATTTACTGTTTCATTCTTCTCTATAAATTTCTATATGTAAATTGTTACACAAATTAATTTAGGTCGGTCATTGATCTGGGTTGGCATACTGGGTATTGTGATCATCTACCTTTACGCCATTGTGGGATTCGCCTATTTTCGGCCCAGTTTTGGCCCAGATAGGTACATGTACTGTGACACTCTCTGGCACTGCTTTGTCACCGTGCTTCGGTTTGGTCTGATTGGGGATCTGTTTGAGGTGAGTGTCATTTAAATACTGTCAGTTAACACATCACTCCATAAATTTACGTATCTTTTTACTATGAGAAATAGTAAAAATAAAATGCATGTAATATTTTAAATATTTATACATAAACCTAACAAAATTATTTTTAAATTTTCGGTTTTTCACATATTAACACATTATATAAGACATACAATTCAAGTTCGGACGAATATGTATATGTACTAAGTTGTATTATAATAGTAAAACACAGTATTACTATTTACAAATTATAGTAAAGTATAGTAAAGCTTATATATTAAATTAGGTTAAATTTCAGATCTATTTAAATTTAAGCAAAACAATCTAACTATCTAGAGATACATTAAAGTACATATCTGATTTTACAAGTAACTTTTTCCTGTATAAAAAGTGTATTTATTTATTAAATTTAGAATATTTTACAAAAAGGGAAAAAAATAATTAATAGTGATATCAACTAAATAAATTAATAAAATATGATTATATTCATAATTGCCAAATTGAAAAATATTTTTGTTCCACTTTAAGTTTATGTACCGCATATACTTGAATAATATTTATTACAGTAGCCAACAATTTAAATGAAATTTCATATAGTTATAGATTTTTTAATATCTTATAAAAGTGTGATTTGTGATCATCGAGTTGAGATAATAATGCAGATAAATTTGTGCATTCAAACAGAACATGGTGCCTCATGATGCTGAGAAATCCTTTGCGAGGTTCGGAGCAGCCGTCATCTACCACATCAGCTTTTTCATATTCATCACTACCATTGGACTCAACATCATCTTCGGTATCATAGTTGACACTTTCTCTGAGCTGAGGGATCTTAAGGTGTATATATTTGTTCTAATTGATTTGATACATTGATTTAAACTATAATATGGTCAATATTATCCATTATTACACCGACATTATACTTGAATACGAAAAATATTTGTACATGTCCATCGATATTGCAATCCGTATTGTATGAATGTAAGATAAGTGCTAATACGGGAACAGTGCAATACCAATGGACACGTACAAATATTTTTAGTATTTAACTAGTATGTAGGTGTAATAAAGTATTTATCTCATCGATAAGGCAACAATTATTAACAATTTAATGCACATTGTCAAGGTCATGAAAGAATTATTAATATAAATGTTTATTAGTGTTTTAATGTTATAAGTGTTATAAAGTTATAAGTGTTATAAAGTTATAAGTGTTATAAATGTTTATTAGTTTAAAAATTGAATACGCATTGACATTATTAAATATGCTGGACATTGAAATATACGAACAATATATACGAATTATGAAATACGGGAAATCTATGCAATAAGGGGTGTCGTATTGACCAGAAAATCAAAATAAAAATTATATGGATTATATTTTGTCTATGAAAGATTAAAATATTAGCTATCTATGGGATAAAGCTATATACTTGTTTAAATCCATGATTTGATATAACTTTTATAATGTAAATCAATTAATAGGCACGCTTCGTCTAAACTAACTTTTAGTCAGCCAAAATTGCTAATACTCAAATTTAGTATTTTCTGACTCAGAAAAACATTTCAAGAATAATGAAAGTTATTATTACAAAATCATCGTGTAGATTTTTTTAATCAATAAAATCAATATATCTAAATTAATAAATCTGGAAAAGCAGTATAACCCAATAAAAAATTGATAAGACGCAAACAATGTAAGTAGTATAGAAGGTAGACGCCTGCGTCACCCCCTCCTTCCCTCCCCCCCACCCAGGCCTGTAACAACGTTTCAAACAGTGGTACGGCCTAGATCCACAGAGGCGCCATTTTTACACAAAATGTAAAACAAAAATACTGCCAGAAATGCTAGTTGCGCCATTTTAATTCACATACAAATAATTGTCCGAATATTGCAATATACACTTAGTCTATGATACGTAAATAAATGAAAAGCAGTTATTACAAACATATAATACATTTTTTGTTTACATAATAGTATTTGTATTATTTAAATTGAAATGTTTATGTTTTTTTACATTGAAATACAAATATATACAGTAAATATGTGGGTTACGTACACATTGCGACATTGTTTCTTACAATCAGTCAATATTTTCCTAAAATTGTTTTACGAATCTCTCTGCCACTCACAAATTCATTTAAAATTTGAGTCAGAGGTAGGCTGTCAGTTTTTTCCTTGTACATATGTAAGACCGTTAGATTGTTCAAACGCTGCTGTCCCATTGAGGAGCGGCGTTAGGTTTTAACACGGCGCATTGCGCAGAAAGACCTTTCGGCAACTGAATTAGTAGCTGGCATAACAAGTAAAAGTTTGACAATTGTTGTTAGCTCCGAAAATATCGTTTTGCTTGTTTCAACTTTTAGGTATTCGATTATGCTAGACATTTTAATTTCCAAAACACTGGCTTTAAATATTGTAAAAAATAAGCCAAGCTCTGTCTCGAGAAATGCTGGGTTCAAATCATCGCCATAAAAGGTAAATACGGCCTGCATTTCTCATTGTTAATCATCGCCTCCCGCTGCCTTCAGTAGAAGTTGTTCTAACTGACAATACGTTCGATATCCTGGCTGATCAAAACGGTTAGTGTGACATGAAATAGCATTGTCAATTACTTCTAGGTCCGATTTTCGGAAATGATCATGTGGTGTAACAGGGTAATCTCCAGACAAATTGCCTATTTCAAATCGATTGGGTGCTTTCCGTTTTCTATGTAATTTTAGATTATCAACTTCTAGACGACTAGCTAATTGAATGCTGTGTTCCCACATGACATTGAAAGTTTCATCATTACGCATGCTTTGTAAAGTTAGTACAGTGAGCTTTGCTACATTTTGTCCCTCAGCTGCCGAAATAGTGGATGACTGTAAAACTCGGTTAAGGTTATCAGTCATCAATAGCAAGCATTTTGATAACACCAATCCTAACAGGAAGTCAAAGTTGCCCATTTGATAATTTACACCAATTATCCGTGCTTTCATTTCGAGATCCATTTTTGGTTTAGCGGTGTAGTCATCCAATAACTGACGCAAAGATGTGTAATGCTCCAATATACTACTAAGCGCCTCACCTCTGACTGTCCATCTGGTAGGACAGAAGCCTCGAAACGAACTATTGATTGAATTTTCTGAATTTGACGTAGTTGTTACAATATTTCTCAGATAATTATCACGTTGAGGGGATTTTTTAATCAACTTGGAGATCTCAAAGCAAGTTTTTAATATATCCCGCATCAATCTACTGACTTTCAGTGCATCGCCAACCGCTAAATTTAAAGCGTGCCCATAACAATGAGTTAGAAGTTCTCGATGTTCCTCAGTCAATAGATGTGTTGCAACACCCGTTTTGACACCTGTCATGTTGGAAGACCCAATATAACATTGACCTCGACACTTTTGTAAAGCGAGTTGCAGTCGTTATGGTGTTTCTCTTATTATTTACAATATTGTCTGCACCCGTTCCTGGTATATGATACAGGCCAATGAATTCCTCGTGGAATTCTAAATGATTCGTGACATGACGAATACAAATGGTAGCCTGTTCCATATTTAGACTGTAAGTACACTCATAGACCAAGATTTGTGAAAAAGGATGAATTTTAAAGATCTGCGCTGATGTTTCGCAATATGTTTTCAGCCATACGTTTCAATAGTTCATTCCGAATATCAGGGGATACATATTTCTGTGGCTTTTTTGCCAACCAGTCAAACAAGTTTGGTCATCCATTGCTCTTAATTTTATGAGTTGCAGTAAATTGAAATCTGGCTCGCCAACTTCATCTCCACATAGAGCAATACTTTGACGGGATAGATAACGAATTGACTGAATAATTTTGAGTAGCATACGTAAACCTGCTTACATAAGCACATTTTTTCAGCTAATCAGAATCGAGTATTTGTTTTTTGGTTACCATGGCTTCCTATTGGCTGATTTAAACAAGGTCAAGGTCGTTTCCGAATATTTCAAAGACAAAGAGTTTGATTTTGCTATTTAGAAATTGATTAGTGGTAAGCTATTGATAGTAATCGATCATTCAAGTACAATTATTGATATTTTCCCAATACAATGCATTGTGGCTGTAAAATGTCAGATCTCGATAATTTATATGGGTATTCTGACTAAGTCGCAGTAGCTGAATATTATTATACTACTTACAAATTGATCTGTGGTACGCTATTGGTAGTAATCGATCATTCAAGTACAATTATTGACATTTCCCAATACGATGCATGGTGGCTTTGAAATGTCAGATCGCGATGATTTATATGGGTATTCTGACTAAGCCGCAGTAGCTGAATATTATTATACTACTTACAAATTGATCAGAAGTACCCTTTTGGTAGTAATCGATCATTCAAGTACAATTATTGATTTTTCCCATTAGGATGCATTGTGGCTGTGCAATGTCAGATCTCGATGATTTCTATAAGTATTCTGACTAAGCCGAGGTAGCTGAGTTTGATTTCACTACTTACAAATTGATCAGAGGTACCCTATTGGTAGTAATCGATCATTAAAGTAGATTTATAGATTTTTCCCAATACGATGCATTGTGACCATATAATGCCAGAACCAGTTTATTTCAATGGGGATTCTAACTAAGCCAAGGTAGCTGCGTTTAATTGTACTACATACGAATTGATCAGAGATACCCTAATAGTAGTAATCGATCATTCAACTACAATTATTGATTTTCCCAATACTTTGCATTGTAGTCATATAATGCCAGATCCGGGTAATTTCAATGGGTATTCCGACTAAGTCGGGGTCGTTGAGTTTGATTTTGGTACTTAGAAATCAGTCATTCAAGCACATTTATTGATTTT